>JASAND010017051.1:0-43204 GCA_030248195.1 Trissonchulus latispiculum
AGTAAAAAAATTAACCGATCCGATCCACTAAAATTATTTGTCGATCCGATCCGATCCGATTCGATCCGGGTCCCGGATCGGTCGATCCGATCCGATCCGGCGATCCGGGGTTCTCTTTTTTCAAAAAATCAAAGATGAAGCATATTTTAAAGTCGCATTTGCATTGTCAAATACATCCTGCACACCAATTTCACTGCGTTTGCTTCGTTTTAAAACTATTACGGCATACAAATGCCTAATTTTAAGGAATTATTAAACTTGGTTGGTGAAGCTGTCAAATTTGCTAGGATAGTGAGAATCTATGGACTAAGCATTTTCTAACGTAACAAGAAAAATACAAAATCAACTTATCCGTTAGAAGCGGTATGGTTGAGAGTTGATACAACTTGGCACAACATATCTACTGAATTTGTTCATCCATCTCTGAACTGAAAATACAACTTTCTTTTATTATTGGATATTTTTGGAACTCAAATTAGAATTTTAAATTTCAGTTTAATTAAGATATATTTTAATTAATTTAGTTATAGTTTAATTTTAATATTGAATACATTACAGTATTAATTTTAAATTTCCAATTTTGATTTTTAGACGAATTTTTAGATATTTTTTGTTATGCGATTACAAGTTCTCAAGTCTGGCAACTTGCTTCATTTTGCAATTCGTGGGAAAACTTTTATGGAATACTGACAACTTGAGCTTGCGCTTCAAGTGCGAGTACTTGCAACTTGAACTTGCAAACTTCCTAAATTCTATGAAATTGTCCATGTTTTCCATTCGCACAGATGCTAGATGCACTGCATATAATGTGTTGCATGCGAGAAATAAACAAGGTCCTGCTTGTTAAATGCTATACTACGCCGCATATATTCTCCCTGAGACTCTCAAACCTTAGAGCAGCAAACGTCGTAGAAGGAAAACTGTTCTAAATTGTATGTAACTGGTCCAAATAATACATTTATAAAAGTCATGTTTTGTGACAATTGTGAAAAGTGCTGTTGTAATTTATGTGATAGTTGGACAGCCGGATCGCCGATCCGGCTAGCTCAAGCGATCCGATCCGGACCGATCCAGCAGGCCTACCGATCCGATCCGATCCGATCCGATCCGGCCTCCGGATCGCGGATCGGATCGATTTTGCCGATCCGATCCACATCACTAATTGACAGTGTCTGTTTTGTGTTCAGTGGATTCGCACTGGTGGCGGGAGGATCGAATGCTGTCGATGTCGGCCTCCTCCAGCGAATGGAATCTGGAGAGGGTCGGCGGCGAGGAAGCGGACTCCATCCTCAATCCCAGCAATTCCCTCTTCTTCCGAGATTTCCTTAGTCCTGATCATACGCCCTACGATCGACGAATGTCCCGCAGTCTGGACAGAATCGATTATCAGGTATTGATTGAACACTAGTCGATTAGAATAACTGATCAGAGATTGTTGACTATGGTTAGGGGAAAGGAATTTGGAATAAAAGTAGAATAGAATATTGAAAATTGAATATTGAGTACTTAGGATCGAAAAAAATTAAAAATCTTACAAAAAATTTTTAATTTTTCTGGTGTTTAAAACGGCAATCTTTTTTTTTCCTAAAAAAAAAATTTCGATTGATTCTCTGGTGGGTCTTTGGGCTGAAAGGAAAGATAATAAATAACTAAATAAAAAAAAGAAAAGAAGTTACCCCCCCACAAGCACCCAAGGAAAGCGGGCACGCGGAGTGACTGAACCCCGGTTTCCTACTTTACCTAACCGTTACGTAAGTTATGTACTATAGGTGTTACACTAATGCGCGAAAACGTTAAAGCTAAGTCGAGTAATCCATGCGAAAAGGCCTTGCCTAGCCCAACACTACTCTCATGATTTTTCCCTCTTTTTAAATTTTCCGAATTCTTTTTTCTATTCTAGGAGATCCGTAAACTGTCCCGACGGAAGCGACTACAGAACATGAAGCACGTCTCCTTTGAGTGCGATCTTCCGGACGACAGAGAGGAGGATGGGACACGTCCAACAACCTCATCCTCCTCCTTTTCTCTCCCATCCGTCCGGAATCCGGTTGCGCCTCCGCCTCCGCTTCGGATCCAACATTTGGATGTGGTCAGCTCATTTGCATATTTGTTTGGCTGTTCGCCAACGTTTCAGGTGTTATGCAGAACTACATAAGAGAATGTCTCGGGCTATGTCCACGATAGGAGACCATATAGCCATATATTAATATTTTAATGTCATTATTTAGTATTAACATTATTAGCATTATTTCAATCTAGTTATGAAGTTGCTGTCTATCCTAATCGTATCTAAATAAGATCTGAGATTGAAGTCTGTCGAAACACTTTAACAGAATTTGAAGTTTCAAAAATTAGTTTCGTTATCAAAATTTACATCTCGCATATCAGTCAATACTCTTAGCTTGAAAAAGCTTTCAATTTTGCTTTCGTACCAAGAACAGACATGTTGCTTTCGCAGAACAAGCGTTCCATCATGAAAGCTAAAGCTTAAGAAAGAAGAAAAACGCTTGCTGCTGCGGCGGTGAAAGCGGTACCCCAGCAATCACAACAAAACCAAAAAGACTATGCTTAGTACGAAAAGTTTGGCTGACCTAATTCAGTTCATCTGTGTTTAGGACCGTCTTTGCCTGGAGCCTGGTCGTCCGGGTAGCGGCGGGGCTGCCCAGAGCTTCACCTCAGATAGCAGCGGTTTTGTGGAAGAGGATAGTCCTCATTCTGCTCAGGTAAATCAAATTTGTGAAATATCAAAACTACCAAGAGTACATAATGATAAGAGTATGACAAGCGTCACACTCTATGCAATGAAGGTTAAAACTGCTCTCTGCGCTATACCGGCTGACCTCTCCACCACAAATTGACCGCCTCTCACACCGCCCCTATACGGTTACATAGTTACAAACAGGCGTCGGTCACTCGTTTAGTATATTTTCATTTTCAACACGTAAGTGTTAAATACGCGGCTTGATTACGATAGCTGGGGTCCCCCCGACTAAATCTAAGTCTTAATGGTTTTATTGCGCACCCTACTGTGCAGTTTGTAATTTGAAGTCTAATAGAAAGGTCAAACGATGGTCAACTCTAATCCACAGTTCTCATGCGCAGTACAAATAGAGGGAGGTCCAACAGTGAATGTATAAAGAAAACAAACTGTAATGATGCAAATACAATTGACTTTTCATCTAAAACGAAAAGCTTAAAACTAAACTTTAAAACACTAATTAATGCAATTAGAAATTATTTCTTTATCTCTAAGTTTTTACAAAATTATCTCTTGTAGTGTGCTAAAGGTACTTGCCAAGGAGTCAAGTCAAATTCACAATTCAAGATTTTACAAGTTTTTTTATTTTTTATAACTTAATATCTTATTAAATGCGCGTAACAAATGATTTTGACACACAATAGAGTTCCAAGGAAATAATTTTAATTAATTTGCATTAATTAATCTTTTTTATTAATGATTCAAGTTTGCTAGTTAAAGCTTCATTTTAAATGAAAAGTCAGTTGTATTTACAACATTACAATTTGTTTATTATGCATTCACTGTCGGGGCCCCCTTTATTTATACTTAGAACTACGTATTAGAGTTGACCATTACTTGACATTTCAATTAGACTTCAAATTGGAAACTGCACAGCAGGGTGCGCAATAAAGTCATTAAGTCTTAGATTTAATCTGGGGGCCCCAGCTATGGTCATCAAGCCAAATACGCTTATACCCCCCAAATTGGGTACCTGTTAATTCAATGTGTCATTATGCAATGAATAAGAGATAAAGCTGCATTTACATAAAAACATTTACTTCATCTCAAACTACAAAAATTGGAATATTTAGAGTTGGAGTAACCAAATAAGTAAAATATATAATTACTAACAGTATTGCAAATCGATAAGATAAATATCAATTATATATATATATATATATATATATATATATATATATATATATATATATATATATATATATATATATATATATATATATATATATATATATATATATATATATATATATATATATATATATATATATATATATATATATATAGCTGTCCACGTAACCTTCCGAGCACGACCTTATTTTCCTTCTTGGAGTCGTTGTCTTAAATTTGTGATGTCACGTTTTCAACAACATGATTTAAAACATTATATACTCAGAATTCTGCTTGAAATTAAGTAATAGCTATTGGCTTTCTTCCTTTAGACAATGGACTGGACAGGCAATATTGAACGACCGCTCTTAGAAATCACAACAGACGATCCTCCATTGCTCCAGTAAGTATCATCCCAATTACACAAACTTCTCCCTAAACACAAAAGTGATAATATGAATAGTTATTACTTTAATATCACAGCTTAAATTCAAAATACGGATATGAAAAACACGGGCACTCTGACACAAATGTCACTGAGTTAGTCGACGATTTCTGGCTATCCACTGGCTTACTCTGCATTGACTATGAATTATAAGTTGAAACGAACATTGGCAAATGACTGGGAGATGTGCAGTGCTTACTTGCTACTGGTTACAACTTACAGCATGTATAAACTTTTTATTTTTAACAGAGTTCTAAACTCTGAAACAACGTTATCATGTTAATTTGCATACGAATTTCAAACCAAATCTGGTCCAACATAAGTCCAACAGTCCAACATATGGGTGGATGGAAGCTCCTAGATAGTACTCCCGAAATGGCAGCTCTACACTGCACATTGTACATGCGAAATGTTTTCAATTCTGATTCGGAAGGAGGAGTGCAGTTAAGCGTTTGCTTTTGAAGATCCTGCTATATTCCAACATAATTCAAAATCCCCCACGTCAGTATTTTATTGTTTCAGGCCTTCTTCCCAGAGGAGCTTAGACATTCTGCCACGACAGAAGACTCGCAGCGAATCCTCAGAACAGGAAGACGCGGATGAAGAACAGGGGCTGGACAGAAGGGACTCCGCTCTGAGCGCGAAAGAAAGACGACGACAGTTTCATCGGACCCGAGATGAAACAACAGAGGATGTCCTGCAAAGGAGTCCCACAGTGCCCCTGCAGCAGGAAAAAGGAGTGCGAAACCAGAGACGAGAACTGGAGGATGAAATCCCATGGCGCCACCGGTCGCTGAGTGAGCCCCCGACAGATCCCTGTCTTGATGAAGACGCAATGCCGCAGCAACCTCAGAGGGTAAAAAATCGAAAATAACATGATAATAACCATAACATGGATTCCAATAAGCTAATGGTGGCAGTAAGCGAAAGTTTTAACACCACTAATTTCTGTAGGAAACAATGCCTACAGCACAATTGAAAATCATGTTTGGAAACAACAGAGCTAAAGTGGCACAACGTAAAACAAACGTTTCCTCCGTTGAAATAATATTCTCCCAAACAATGTGTTTGTAGTAGCACAGTATGGTCACATAGTGTAATTGGGCACTTCATGAAACGTCAGGTCATTTCTGACTTTTCATGAAGTGTCAATGCCTCAACTGACACTAAGTGAAATCCCGCAGTATACTTTAGAAAATATTTCACATGAATTATGACGTAAATGAACCCTTTTACAACAGTCAATCAGAAATAGATTGTTGGAGTAGGCATCTTACATTAGTAATTACGTGAACGTGCTACAGTTACGAGGTATTTCATAGGATAATGTGGGGGGAATGGGGGGTGCAGACCCCCCCAGCCCGACAAAAAACGGGTAGACCCCCTCAGCAAAAAGGAAAAAAGGGCAGACCCTCTCGTCCAGAAAGCAAAAAAGGGTAGACCCCTCAGCGATTTTCACTGAAAATTGGTAATTTTTTAGCAAATTTTAGCTATTTTTTCAAAAAATTTCTTAAAAATCGCTAAAAATTGTCATTTTTTACTAATTTTTGGTCAAAAAACGTTAAAAATTCGCAATTTTTGCTAATTTTGGAGCAGACCCCTTTAAAATTTTGGAATTTTTCAGGGGTAGACCCCTCGCCATGGTCGGGGTAGGCCCTCCCCCCAGAATCGGACCCCGTGTTAATGTATGCTTGGCACCATTATTAAAATAAAAGAATTCATATGAAACATTGTGAAAAGTAAACAAATTAATAAGACAACAAACTGGTGATGTAGATCCATAGAAATTATTTCGTCAATGAAAACTTTTGTTAAATTAAAAACAATATTTAAAGTGAGTAATTTCATTAAGGAAATGGCGTCAAATAAATTCTGCTCAGAGTACACTCAAAGCATAGTTCCTGAATATTGATTAATATTATGTTAAAGTATACTCTGGGATATTACTATGTCTCAATTCAGGCATCGGCACTTCATGAAAAGTCAGAAATAGCTTGACAGACAGGATAAAAAAAAGGTGTTCAACAAACAATTGCACGACATGCCTGACTCTTCATGAAAAGTCAAAAATTATCTGACACATCATGAAATGCCAAATTTCACTATGTGACTACGACATATATTCTATTGCTCAAACTATAGTTTAAACCAAACTTAAAACTTAAAACTAGTCTGACATGTGCTCATTCCATTATTGTATCACTTCAGAGACTAAGCATTCCCTTGATTGGATCAGATATGGAAGAAGATGTCACAAGAAAGGTATACGGGACTTGCATTAATCACATTTGCGTTATTCTAATTGCAAAATACTGTAAACAATTGTCATTTTATTCCATGTTCTAACTAAAGCTACCTGCCTCATTAATAAATCTAAAAGTATGGTAATATACCGAAAGATTTTGCTTACAGAAAGCTGCTCAGCGCGGTACTTCATTGCAAAACTTTGAAAATGCAAATTGAGGCACAGTAGCGAGATTAAGTAGATAAAGATTCTTTAAGCATATATGACCGAGTTTTAACAGTATTAAGCAGCTTCATGTGTTACTGGTATTGTCAAGACACTCAACAGTTGACAATCTAACTCTAGTTGACATAACGTTTGAAATTGTTTTGGAGTTTCATAATTTGAAATTTTTTGCATATTTAAATTTTCTTTAAAATTAAAGCGCTTAGGATTGATTCTAGGGTTGAACGCAACCAAGTTCTTTACACCAGCCTTGGAGTTTAAAAGATAATCAGTATTAGTAACTAGACAGGATAAATATTCCACAATTCTTCATTCCGCCTCATGAATATTATCAATATAGTAATGGTTTCCTTACCAATATGTTGTTTTAGTTTATCAAAAGCAAGTTCCGTGAACTCTCAGCAGTGCTCAGCCGAGCAGGAGCTTTGATCTCAGAAAGTGAGGAACAAAACAAACTGGAATCAGCGGATACCTTGGACACGATGATCTCCCAGGCCTCTCTAGGAGCAAGGTATGAATAAAACTTTTGCAACATCGTATTGAAATAGATTTACACTGATGTTTAGTTTGCACATCTAATAAATCAAATCCAGCCAGACGTACTTCTAACAACAGGCAAACAAATAGCCTTACAGTAAATGGTTTGTGAAGTTGTTTTCAATTTTACAAATTTCACCCATCTTATGAACATTAAACTCATCATGTATTTTAGAATGAATTTTGAAACATTCCAAGTGACCCGTCTTGAAGTGGTTCAGGAAATCCGTCGGTTGGAATCTCTTGTACAGAATCGTCTTCGACAACTGCTAAGTCAGGAGGAACAGGAGCTTCGCGATCAGGCCTATCGAGTTGTTCTGGATAGTCCTGACCCAGGACAATTGTTAAATGTATAAAGTAGTTTGAAATAAGATTACATTAATCTTCACTTGACAAGATTTAATTATTATTATTATTGTTTAGGGTTAATCGACTTATTGCTTTCTGGGTCTCTAATGTACCCACCTTTCCACACCCACAAATCTCAGACCACAGCCAGCGCTGTCTTATTCTTCTAATGCAATAACCCTAGTTTAAGTTCTCTTTGATTAATTGGGATCACAACGAATGTTCTGCAAACTATGAAATGGGTTACCAATAAGAGTTTTAGAGTATTCATGCCATTTAACTAGTTCACATCTTTCGGATTTTCTTGAAATCGACGGAGCTTTTGACGATGGACTTTGTGTTTCAGACCCCCATTGGAAGCCCTCTTTTCTCTGCTCATTCTAGTCCACTCCTTCCCCTGCCCCCTGATCCCGTTTCCCTTCCTCCAACCTCTGTTCAGATATCCGCCGATCAGCTAATATCTTTCAAATCTGAGCTTCTTGCTCAACAACAAATCCTACAAGAAACTCTAGTCCACAGGCTTCATTCTGTGAGTTGTCCTTTCGCATTTATGCATGTGCTAGTTTCATTTGGGTTGTCCTGTTCAGCTGGTTTTCTATCACAGTTTTTTGATTAGTAATGTTTTTTCTTGGGAACTGTTCCGATAAGCTGTCATTATTTTATACAGAGCTTTTACGTTTTCACCCAAATATCAGGCTTTACGGCATTTAATTTAATATCAAAAGTTTACCGTCGCAGTAAAACTGCTATCGCCTGTAACATTCTTAAAGGCAGTTATAGAAGAAATGTTTTAAAACTTGATAGAACATTAATCCAACAGTAGCAATTAAGCTCTTCGTCCATTTAATGCAATTTATGAGAAAGGAGGAAAACTTAGATACCCCACTTTAAAAATCTGTATCGTAGTTTATGCACGCTTAAGATTGCATGATTGGTAATGAATTTTAGCTATTTTCTTCTGGCGCTTTGCAAACGGATTGCAATTTATATTAAAGTTTATTATTATATTTATTATATTCTTTCTTTCTGCTACATTCTCGGCTGAATTTGTAAGCTTTTTCGCCACATTGTCTGAAAAGTACATTAAATTGAACTGTATTTACTCTCTAATGACTACTTACTTACTCTACCATCAAATACATACTGTTTATACGTTGACTGCGTGGCGAAGAAGCTTTGAATGCGATATCTTGGGGTTTGTACGTTTGCTTCAGCGTTTTGATATTGTTTATCAGAATATAAACGACAGACCAGTGCAACTTTTGTTTACCATCAAAATTATAAAAAACGTTTGATGCAGGCACCTATGGCGGCATATTCCAAAATGGTCAACTCCATATATAGTCAATTCTAATCCCTACAATTAAATCATCTTTGGTTAGTTATCTCTTTTTTCTGTTCATCTCCACTTAGACAACGCCTTTTCCTTTTAGGCAGTTTTCTTAGATGGAACCTGATACGCATAATCAGACATGAAATTTTCAGTTTCAAGTTTTAAAATTTTTTATTTTAATCTGGTATTTACTTCTTCATTCAGTTACTGCATTGAGCTTGTACTGGAGAGCACCAATTGAATATACAATTTTAAATATTTAAAACTAATGCAGGGATAGCATAAAATTTATCAGAATTTAAACTCAAACGTGCTTGCTTGCTAAATTAACAAATTAAAATTAATCAGTTTATGTTAGAAACTTTTGCGTTTTGTTTTGTAAAAAGTTTTGCATAGTTGACGTAGAGCAGGCTCCTCTAAGAAAACTGCCTAACCTTTTGAAAATGGCCTGAAAACAGTTGAAACAATTGGCTAATTGAGGAAGAATACAAAAGGTTTTGAACTGGAGAATTGACTTACTGAGGTGTTGACCAATTGGGGAGAATACCCTCACGTCGCATAATTTTTATTTATATTGAAGGGTGCCGTAAGAGCTCATTCGCTTTTGGAATCTGTCTTGGCTGTAAGTTTTCTTTTTCTTTCCTTTCGTCGTTGTGGGTTGTAGGCGAATTCAATTTGATTACTAAAGGAGCAACCGTTGATTCTTTGACATTGAATTGAATGCTGTTGAGCATGCCATATCCGCTTGCATGCAATGTATATTACCTAATGATATAATTAGTGATGGGCACTGGATATCCGGATATCCGGATAATATCCGAATTGAGAAAAATATCCGGATATCCGTATATCCGTGTACATTTCAGGCAAAACAATGAAAAACTAGCGAATTTTTGACAAAAATTTCAAAAATGTTAAAATATTTTTCAAAAATTCCTCTGAAAATATTTTTGAAACGAAGGTTGCGACTTGGTTGCATGATAGACATTCACAGCCAGCAAAAACAAAAATTGACAAAAAATTGAAAATTTAACTGCAAAATCGAAAAATTTTCTTCAAGTTAAGTTTGGAATAGGCGGATAACCGGATATCCGGATATCCGTTAACGCAAAATAGGCGGATATCCGGATATGAAAAAATATCCGGTGCCCATCACTAGATGTAATAGTAGAATTTATCTATATTCCTGATTGAAGAGAAATGTCTACTTCGCACATGTGTTCTTTTACACAGTCATTCACACTTGTCTTGTCGCCGAATTAAGTGTTGTCATTTGAAAATCGAAATTTTATTCCTGCCTTCATTCCTGGGCAAATGCGTTAAGGAGTCGTGTGGTAAAGTTTCCAACCACTGGGGTTTATCACCTGTTTGGTTATACTTAACCCGTTACCCAAAATAACGAGTGCACCCATTTTGAAAATAATATACTCCTCAGGACAGTTACATTTCCCTCACACTAGCGTCTCGCATTCAACATACAAAACTACATAAAAGCTTATATTATGAAAAATTGCGATTTGTCCGCTGTATTCTAATAGTTCTGTCCAGACATGTGCTATATGCAAAATTTGGGAGGGGGCGACGGAAATCCGGATTTTCTGGTTATTTGCCCAAAATACTTCGGGGAAGTGAGATCCCAACCCCTCCTCAAGCACATGTTATTTTAATTCTATCTTGGTATAATAATCCTGCAAGCATGCGCTGAATATTAACGTCAAAATCTCGGGGTGCTGCATCTTATTCTTGGAAAGAATGCGTTTATTTCCGTTTGAATTAGAACTCGTCTGTTACCTGGCTCTCAATCTTGTGTTGTAATTGCTTGCATAAAGTCTGCCTTCCAAAATTTTGAGAAGGACTGTTTAGCGTAGCTAACCGTGTGCCAAAGATAGAATTTACGTGATTTTAAGCGACAATGGTAGTTGGCGGTAGTTGAGACAAAAATAAATTTAATTTTGATACTATTGCACGTAACACACGTTAACGATACTATGTGGTACTGCTTCTTAAATCTCGATGGAGATACGTTTGTGCACTTAAGGGGGGGGGTCGCTTTTTTGGGCGATTTTTCGACCTTCTCCGATTCTGCTCATTTTTAAATATTTTGTACTCCCAATGGGTCCGCGAAACAAGACAAGTGCGTTTTGCGTGATATTGCTTCTATCGTTCTGTAGAGTCCTTCAAAGGTGACTCCGACATGTGTTAAACATAGGAAAATGAGAAAGTTAAGGTAAAAAAGTTTGTGTCCAAAAATTTTTTCGCTGTGTGAGAGACTCAGCTCTGAAATTTTTTCACACTTGTTAAGGACATAATGTAGAGTGCAGCGAGTGACTTTGGTGCAATTCTGTTGAGAATTGGAATTTTGGCAAATAGCCAAACTCGGAATTTTCACAAATTCTTACTTTAAAACTTTGCCAAAATTTTAGTTCTCAACAGAATTGCACCAAAGTCACTCGCTGCACTCTACATCATGTCCTTAACAAGTGTGCAAAATTTCAGAGCTGAGTCTCTCACACAACGAAAAATTTTTTGGACACAAACTCTTTAGCGTAACTTTTTCATTTTCCTATGTTTAACACATGTCGGAGTCACCTTTGAAGGACTCTACAGAACGATAGAAGCAATATCACGCAAAACGCACTTGTCTTGTTTCGCGGACCCATTGGGAGTACAAAATATGTAAAAATGAGCAAAATCGGAGAAGGTCGAAAAATCGCCCAAAAAAGCGACCCCCCTTAATTCAAGGGTTGGGCAAGGCGCTAACGAATAAGACCGAAGTATTGTGTCAATTTTTTATTTAACCCCCACTTACATTGATTTTGGCTTTATGTTCTATGTTGTATGTTCTATGTTTTTGTTTTCCCTTGTTATAGATACAAGAACGATTGGAAGAAGTACTGAGCCAGAAGCCCTCCCCTCATGATTCTTCCAAAGCAACTTGAAATGTACACAGTTAATGTATAATATATGCCATTACAAGTGCCTTTGTATATACAGCAATGTCTATAGTAGATCAAACTATATACTAGGTGAATTGCTCAAACTTAAACGTGACAAGGGTGATATGACTATTCTTTATTTTCCAGTATCTTGTATCATTAAAAGGGTTGTTTTAAGATTATCCTTGTCCTGTTTAAGGTGGTAGTAAAGTTAGAATGGATACTGCAATCCTAACGTTGCTAGAATATGCTTTGCATGACGCCCTATTGGCTTTACACCATTTCGGCAACCGACAGCGTCAGACTGCATAGAAACCGGCGTGGCTTTGCGCATGTATACAAATAAATGTTGTGTGCATGTTTCACACACAAAAGGTAGCTGATCTCAAGACAATGATTAAATACAAGTAAACTATTATAGTCTGTATCTAAAACATTCGAAATCTTCTTTAAGTTATAGCATTGAACTTATAGGTAGGTTACAGGCTCATGGCTGCAGTAGCCGGAATGTTGAAGATTCCACCTTTCGAAAAAAACTTACTCCGTTTCGGGATACATGTAAAAGACTTTATGACCATGACATATCATCTTCAACTAAGTTGCAAGTAACTGAACGACAAATAGCTCTAATTAGGAATATATGCAACAAAAGGAATACATAAGCAGTTGTCTAAATTCATCACAACAGCTTGCCGTTTGTTTTGCCTTCTTCTGTCCTACTTGAATACCTTATTTGTTCACAAAATAATCAAACCAGAAATGATGGGATCACAACCTGGAGCTAACTTTACGATATGACAGGCCGTATTGATTGCAAAACTCGATTCAAATGTGTTATGTCGATCCATGTGCTTGGGGGGGGCGGATCTCGGAGGAGGTCTGGATTGTGAAACCCTCCAGATCTGGAGCTCACCCACCAAGGATCCGGATTTTTACCCCTTTTCTGAGCATCAACCCCCCAAAACTTCCCCTCCTGCACATGTCTGGTTATGTCGAAGATATCTAGTAACGGCTGTGGTGTTTTCACTATTCATAATAAAAATTTTACATCAAGTAAAGGTAAAAACGACTTGTTTTTGTACAAAAGAAATTCTGTTATTATTAATTGTGAATGTGAATCAAATCAAATCAGGCCTGTGCCACGTCTGGTACTTAGAAACGTCAAAACTAGACTAGAGCAATACTAAATGGTGGAAAAAATAGGGTTACCTACACAAACGATACTCACAACGCAGCTAACTGGTTGTTGTTCTGTCACGTTGTAACATAACTGATAAGCTATATTTTAGCCGAAAGTTTAGCTTACCCAAAGTTTCTCTCCATCTTGTGCAGGTCGCCAATCCTGCTGGCCTTAAGTTTAAATACCGAGTCCTTGGACGTCCTCAGGCACCGGAAATACTGTAACTGTACTTCCTATTCCACGGTAGCTTTTGCCCCATTCTTAAAACACACTTCTCTTCTTTGGACAAGAATAGGGAAATCAGGTTGGCCTTACCTTTAAAATTTATTTTTAAACCGCTTGCAGCCAAATCTCACGTATTGCTAGAAATTTTAGAGGTTTGTGGGTAAACACAGTTTCTTTCCCAATATGTTTATTACCTTTGATCTCCCAAACCCAACATTGGTTTCTTCTTGTCGATGTCAGAAACCGAAAATCATCCAGCCTTGGCAAAAGTGCAAACCGTCTGATTAGCTTAAGCAAGCAAGTAAGCAAGTAAGTAAGTAAGCAAGCAAGCAAGGAAGTATGTATTACTTTCCGCACGCTAGCGGTGAGCTGTCGTGAGGCCTCTTAGGGGTATGGAATGCAAGGAACCCTGCATCACAAATGCTTGCCGTTACCGAATGTAGGAAGTTTGCCGGAGGCTTGTACTCCGCACTTTTGTGTGCAGAACTGTAGAACGAGACCATAACAGCTCGAGCATGTTTTATACCAACAGCTATAGCTAGCGGACCGTTAGGTCCACTGGAGGGAGAGTCTCGAGCTGGTATGACAAAATTTCCTTTTATTGTTAATTTGGCCAACACACATTGACCTCCAGTTACCTGCAGTCATCCTGATCTAGTTGGTCTCACTATCACTTTATGTAATGTTCCGCCCTTTTCGGTAGTTGTGTGCTGATTGCAGCAGGAAGGTGGTTAAAAACTGTCACCGTCATCTAAACACACATTATATTAGTGTACATATAACAGAAACGGAGCTAAGTGGTTCCCGCCAAATATGTCCTGCTCCTTCCTGCCAAGCTTGTTGTTTTACGCTCGAGATGTCTTCAACGTTAACATAGGTGATACATAAATATGTTTGATATAGTGCTAAACAGAAAAACAAGGGGGTACCCTCCCAGATGCCATATCTAAGCAAAAGGAGTGCGAGGATGGGGAGAATCTTCTACGATCCTACCCTGTCCGCCCAATTCCCTAGAACGGGCGATTGGAAGGGACTGCCGGCCAAGAGAGATCGTACATGAGTTGGAGTGCCTCACTATTGCTATTGCATCGCAATTGCGGGAAGGAAGACCTTTGTGTGGCTTGGGCTTTCCATCACATGAGGGATCTGTGTTCGTACAAAGTAACAATCCAATCTCCCGAGGTAGATCAGATCACTACACACGATGTCGGAATCCATCCTCAGTTACTTTTCATCGGGCAGGATGACATACTGACTAGACATGGGCACGGGTAGTCGGGTGCCCGGGTCCTGCTTCGGGTACACGATATCCAGTTAAAACCGGATTTGAGTGTTTCCAGTTTACCGCCCCTCATACCGCTCAAAGATTTTGAAACCTCCGCCCCCCCCATACCGCTCAAACATTTTGAAACCTCCGCCCCCCATACCGCTCAAACATTTTGAAACCTCCGCCCCCCCATACCGCTCAAAGATTTTGAAACCTCCGCCCCCCATACCGCTCAAACATTTTGAAACCTCCGCCCCCCATACCGCTCAAACATTTTGAAACCTCCGCCCCCCATACCGCTCAAAGATTTTGAAACCTGACTCGAGCTAAAACGTTGTATGGATATATTTTATCTATTTTATCGACCATCAGTTCAGTTCACATGGCGGAATTATTTGATTTCAAATAATTAAAGTTTTTTCGATACGCAATTGGAGTATTTTGTTCTTGATCGCAATTTTTTGTTCTTGATTTTGCTGAACAGTTGCATAACGCAGTACAGGAATCTGAAATTCGTTTGCAATTTTAAATTGGAGCTCTGGGTATACACTTGTTACATGGAACTGGAAACTCTTTATTGGAATCTCACAACTTTCTCAGGACCTTTCCGTGGAAGAGTTTATAAGCTTAGTTCAACTAATTAAACTTAAGTTTATTATTTTAGTTAAGGGGAAAGTAAAAAATTATATATAGGGAGTTACATGAAACAGTCAAACAAAAGACTTTACTTTAATTGTATTTTACTCTGCTATACTCTTTCGCGAAACGCTTTAGAGTAGCTTTCATTTTTATAAAATCAAATGATACCATCTTATGACAGATCCTTGGTTTATTGGTTTCGTGACATAATTGCAATACGTTGCAAATGATTTTGGGGTTTTATCATTTTTGAGAACAACAATGATACAAAAATTGAACTCGTGCTGTACACGAATTTTCTGATCCCAAGCAAGATCGGAGTTTACATTCTCAATACAACAAGTTCAATACATTAAAACTTTATTCAAAATCTCAAACATTAGAATATCAGTTTTAAAAAAAAGTATTTCAAATTCAGCTGATATCTATTTGAGCAGAAAACATTTTACCGCTATTACCGTAACGGAACTGCCACGAACTGAAAAAATTAAGTTGCATAAAATTTACATGAAATTGATTTATTTTAATGGCAAACAAAACTATCTAGACATTGCAATTTTGTTTTCTTGTTCTCTAAAAGAGCTCGGGTATCCGGGTACCCGAGTATGATAGGGCCTAGCATAGTTTCCTTGGGGGGGGGGTTTGGGAGGGGGGTTGGGGGGTACCCCCGCCCCCAAAAATTTTGAGCCAATTTACCCCTCCCCCCGAGATTTTTTGACTTACCCTCCCCCAACCTTCGGCTACCCCCCCCCCCGAACTCCCCCAGCGATTTTTGGACTCAAAACGTTGGCTAAATTTGGCTGAAAAATAGTCATTTTTCGAAAAAATTTTCTCAAATTTTGGCTTTGAATCGCTTTAAAATGGTGTAAAAACGCCTAAAACGTTAAAAACAAGCCTTATTTTGAAGACAAAATGGTCAAAACTAAAAAACTTTCCATTTTTGGCCATTTTTGGAAATTTCTGAGGTCCAAATTCTGGGGGGGGGCGTTCGAGGGGGGTACCCCCATCACATTTCGGGGGTCGACCACCAAAGTTCCAGGGAAACTATGGGGCCTAGTGGCGGGTGGCGTGGGTGGATCCTATTCTTTGGTCCCGTACCCATAGGATAACGTGGGGGGGGAATGGGGGGGTGCAGACCCCGCCCAGACCGACAAAAAACGGGTAGACCCTCAGCGAAAAGGAAAAAGGGCATACCGTCTAGTCCAGAAAGGAAAAAAGGGTAGGCCCCTCAGCGATTTTTACTAAAAATTGCTAATTTTTAACAAATTTTAGCGTTTTTTCAAAAAATTTCTTGAAAATCGCTAAAAATTGTCATTCTTTACTAATTTTTGGTCAAAAACGTTAAAAATTCGCAATTTTTACTAATTTCGGGGCAGACCCCTTAAAATTTTGGAATTTTCCAGGGGTAGACCCCTCGCCGAGGTCGGGGTAGACCCATAGTTTCCTTGGAACTTTGGGTCTGGGGGGGGGTAAATCTTGGCCGACCTCCGAAATGTGATGGGGGTACTCCCCCAGGGTTTTTTTGGTCGCCGAACTTTAGGCCAAATGGCCTCAACGACTCAAATTTTTTAGGCCATCAGCCAAAAAATTTAGGCCATCCAAATTTTCTTAATTTTTAGGTTGTGCGTTATTGTACGCATTGTTAAAATTACAGTTATGTATCATGTATTCACGCGTTATATATTCAAAAATCGCTGTTTAACAACAAAACTCGCCATCGTCACTGTATAACAGACTAGAAAAACTACGTTTTGACCTTAAAATGGCAAAAACGGAACCTTGTTAGCATAGAAATAATAGTGCACGACAGTTTTAATGAATTAATGAATTTTTATTGAAAATTAAAACAGATAAGAGCATACGAGTATGAACCAAAGAAAAAAATTAAACTATGTAATAGAAATAAAGCTAAACTACATACTAAAATAGCATTAATTCGATGAAATCCTTATAATAGTAAATGAAATTATAACTTGAGTGTGTATTTATAAGTGCAAATAGACAATGTAACTAGCTGGCGGCTGGCGTAGCCCAGAAATACAAGGGAAAATGTATACAGTACCCTGCACTCAAAAGGTGACAGTTGGCGAAAACTGAAATTCGCGAACTTTGGCAGCTTGATAGCGATTTTCGTCAACTTCGGCGATTTCCGTCAGCTCGGCGAACTTCCAATTATCGCCAACTGTCACCATTTGGCATATGTTGATGTACTACTTCCATGTTTGTTGGTGCCCAGCTTTTTCTGCAGAGGTCGCGGCGCGTCGGGACACCCACGTTGGAAAGCGCGTGCGATGCTGCCTCGAATGGTATAAGAACTTTGGCTCTGTGACCACTGTAGCGAAAGTTATGTTCGAAAAACCAATTCAGGGCAATTTCAACTCTCCATCCCGAATAATCCATTTCTGTGGCCTCACTATGTTACAAAAACTTAGCAGACATCGTCCCGTTACCAGGCAATCGCTCTTTGCGGTTTCCGGTAGAATTTTTAGATTTTGGTTTCTAACAGTACCCTGCACTCAAAAGGTGACATTTGGCGAAAACTGAAATTCGTGAACTTTGGCAGCTTGTTAGCTATTTTCGTCAACTTCGGCGATTTCCGTCAGCTTCGCGAACTTCCAATTATCGCCAACTGTCACCATTTGGGTGCAGGGTACTGTAAATTCGCTCCGAAGGCGAAAAATTTTTTAGAAAATTGTTGTTTTTACTTAAAAATCAATAAAATTTAATTGGGTTTTCGTCGAAAAATTTAGGTCAAATAGCCTCAACGGCCAAAATTCTTTAGGCCATCGACTCATAAATTTAGGCCATGGCCTAAGCTATGGCCTAAAAGAACCTTGCCCCTCCAACCCCCCAAAATTGGGACCTCAGAAATTTCGAAAACTGGCCAAAAATGCAAGATTTTCTGTAATTTAGCCCTTTTCCATCAAAATAAGGCTTGTTTTTAACGTTTTAGGCGTTTTAAAGCGATTTTAGGTCATAGAAAAATTTTTCCAAAAATGACCATTTTTCGGCCAAATTTAGCTAACTTTTTGGGACCAAAAATCGTAGCCAAAAGTCGGGGGAGGGTAAGTCAAAAAATCTGGGGGGGCGGGTAAAGTTGGTCAAAAATTTTGGGGGGATAACCCCCTCCCCCGAAGGAAACTATGGGTAGACCCCCCAGAACGGACCCGGTGTTAATGGGGCCGATAAAGCGCGGGAGATATATGTTTTTATGTAGGGGGGGGGCGGGAAGAGAAGATGGAGGGCGGGGGTAGGAGTGGTTTTTTGTGGTGTATCTGTGGTGGTTATATTTTTTTTTTTTTTTTTTTTTTTTTATAATTATAATATATATTTATATATATATTTTTTATATTTTTTAGGTAAAAAAGAATTTGGGTGTTTTTGGTTTTTTGTTGTGGGGGTAAAAGTATTTGGGGAGGGATGGTTCTGTGAGTGTGTGTATGTCCGACTTAGCTCATCCTAATGCCCTTAAACGACTGCGGTAAAATAGGCAAAAATTAATAAGTCACACGAGTTTATTACGCGAAAGTCAAAAGCACAGGTTGCGGTTTAGTTTACAAAAATCTAGTATAAATGGGCACCAGACAAACCAAAATTTACCTTGCAAAGAATCGAAAAATTGGCACGACGAATCAGGAAAATAATCACATATAAAATAATAAAACTCCCCCCCACATGAAAAGTCCCCGCAGAAATAGACCATCCGGTGACGCTCCCATACTAACACTGAACTGAAAATTTTGAGTCTGCGCCTTTTATAGTGCGCGATTAGCTAGCAAGCCAAGAACTTTACACATCACTTTGCATTTATTGATTGCGCGAAATTCCCTTAATTTGAATAAGAATGAACGAAACTATTAGAAATATTTCCACAGATTACCCCCTCTTTTGAAACGCGCGACCCCGCCGCGGCCAAGGGCACAAGGGTTAGTAATAAAACAGAATTAGCCTACGTACCCTAGCTACTAGTAAGGATAAAACGCGTTTTAGGAAGACAACGGCAAAAGATAAAAATTTGCGTATCCCTCAGGCCCGGGTTCCTGGGGACACTACTCGGGCCCCACACAACACATACACATAGGGGATTCCGAGACACAGATAAAGATACTCCGGAACATACCGGGACACGTACTAACATATACACGGAATACACCGACTCAACATAGACAAAATATGGCTTGGGACACCCTTGAGCCACGACGAGATCACACGAAACAAAAGAGAAGGGTACTCCGGGATACCCCATCCCAATTTTGAACCCACTCCGGAAGACACTATGTCGGGCCAACATGTACATTTACAAAATACTCAATATACACACTCCGGAATTGCATACAACAAACTAAACACTTGGAAATAACCTTCAAAATACTTACCACCGGAGCAAGACAACAAGTACAAAAACATAGAGAATACTTCTGCACCTCAAAGATATACATCAGAGTGAACAAGGGGAAACTAGCTACAATAGACACTATACTGGGCAAAATTTAACACGGCAAACAGTAGAAAGACAGAAGTGATACATGGAAACGTAAAAACGATGAAAAATTGTACTCCGGTGGGACTTAACTACACAACACTAGAGAACTCCTCCGAGAAAGGTTTTACATGGTTTTATAGAACTCCGGGAACGATTTCATACAATTATACAGTGCTCCGGACAAGTCGACCATATAGCAACAATAGATTGTGAAGACTCCGGGAGAGCCTCCACCGGAGTAGACATATTATACAAATCTGAATAAATGCCGACCAAATACTAAGGCTATTCCAACGGAAAATTTATAGAAATTTATGAGAAATTGCGCGAAAAGAGCAAAATGACATACGCGTACACAATCCAGGGAAGCCTCCCCCGGAGTAAGCATATTATGCGCGAATCGTATTAAATGCCAATATAAAGCTGCATAAAAGTAAAGCACACACATGGAAATTTAGCTGCACTGACAAAAATGGCAAAAATGGAAGGCGTAGATGACAGTACAAATTACGCAAGTAAACCCGCGGTACAGTAGTAGAATCAAAACAAAAACAGTTAGATAAAGGGATAGTATACGACATATATAGGACGGACTAGCCGAACTAGGGGGCACCCCTGTGAAAGAATCTCGAAGGAAACTGCAGAAAGAAATAGACGGTTTTCAAAGATCAATAGAATTTACAAGGTGATAATCAAGCGAAAAACCCATAAAGTATACCCCAAGTCAGTTCCCCCCCACCTGTTAAAGCTATCAGACAACAATAAAGCATAGAAATGGAATGAAAAACACAACACGAATAGAAAAGATGGGAAAGGGGGAGGGGGAGCGGACGAGTAGAGGGAACCGGAATGCACAACAATCACGAAATACAGACTGATACAACAAAAGTTCGAAGATAATAGGCCAGGGAGGCCGCCAAGAACCACGCCGTAGGGGGTAGACCCCACAGCAACCATCGGACCAACCTCCGGAAGGGGAGCGGGCGCCCCACGGCGCAAGCCGCTCCAGCTCCAAAACCAATCACCGGCCAACCGACTAACCAGGCCCATCATCACCAGTAACCGGGCCAACCCGAACCTCCGGGCCCTTGCCAACCACGGAATCCTCCGGGTCCCAATCACAAGCATAAAGCATTAAGGGGATAAAAATTGCACACAACATATATATAGTAGCAGAAATGGGAACTCGCCGCAGAAAAGGGACTGGGGGGGAGGGAAGGGGGAGTATGTTACAGTAACAACAAACGAACAAAAAAAAGGAGTAAATACAACATATTATATGGGATTAACATACGGCACAAGTGCCTACAGTAAACAACATAGCAAAAGATAAGGCACAACGGCCACACGTCACAAATATAAGGCACATAGGCCAATACAGTAAACATAAGGGCCCGATTAATTTAGGAGAGAGGGGGCACGAGCCTACGGCTACTGCAGCCCGGAGAGTATCCAGACAACCAGCGACCGCAGACTGCGCCGAAATCAAAGAAAGCAAAAGTATAAACTACGGAGTCTAAGATGCCGGTCCGGGGTTGACCGCCCACCCTTGCCCAGCCATAAGCCAGACACAGGTGACGAGCAACCACGGACCCGCCGTGTACGGTACAGTGGAATACCCCCGGTACTATTACCTAAGTAAAATGACCGTTAAATTTGTGTGAAAAAGTGAAGGTAAAAAGGCTAAAAGGATTTGAAAGAATACGAGGTAAAACAAGTCCTCGAGTACCCTCCAGCAACCCAAGAAAACTTTCGCAAGAATTTAGAAAATTTAGGCAATGATTTGTCGTAGCAGAAGAGTGAAACACGGAAAGCAAAATCATCTTAGAAAAAACATCACAAGAATTTCACGAAAAAGAAGGTGGTCCAGGGTACTCGAGCAGTTAGACATCTTTATCCCCCCAAAATCACACATAGCAGGTTAGTAGATGAAAACACGCAAGCACCCCTGCCAGTACGGGCCAAGGACATACGTACGACCCGCATCACGTACATGATGAGCCGGTGCCAGTCCGGAATCCCGGAGGTCACAAACAACTAATTTCTGCAACAATGAAGAGAAAAGCTTCCAACGGTGAAATATGCAATTTTTTCGTGACGAATTTTTTCTCGGAGCATTACGTGATCCCATGTTAAAATTTACCGCGAACTGGGACTCCTGCTGGACCAGACGAGGGATCCTTAGCCCCACAGCGCAGAACCGCGGAGCCCCCGACTGATCAACAAGAAACAGTTCGCGCGAGCGTCAACCTGGTTTTAGAAGCTAAATACCCCATTTGCCCCCCAGTACCGAAAGGTCCCGGCCCAGACACACTGTTAGAGGCAGCCCCATTTCCCAAAATATTTGGGGGTGGATGTAAATTTTGAAGTTGTTGGGGAAGAGGGGGTCCCTCTCCAGCTTGCCCGGACAACGGCCCAGACACACTGTTAGAGGCAGCCCCATTTCCCAAAATATTTGGGGGTGGATGTAAATTTTGAAGTTGTTGGGGAAGAGGGGGTCCCTCTCCAGCTTGCCCGGACAACGGCCCAGACACACTGTTAGAGGCAGCCCCATTCCCCAAAATAGCAGAAAGGACACTTTGAGTGCTCAGAGCAACATCAAAACAGGGAAAAATAAAGTTATCAAAAATTTTCTTGGAATTTTCTGGGTTTGAATAATCCAAATTTGGGGGAAATGCAATACTTGACTGGGCTTGGGAACCCGATTTTGGGGGGAGGGGTGATCCCAAGTTTTGGGGGAGGGGTAGTCCCAAATTTTGGGGGAGGGGAGGTCCCGAATTATTTTGGGGGAGGGGAGGTCCCGAATTATTTTGGGAGGGAATAATTCCCCCCGATCTCCGAGCCCCCGGTAGAAAATGTTTCCAATTTCGGCTAAAAAAATTATCAAAAAGAGCTGGTGCCTGATTTTGAGACAATTCTGAAAATAAATTAACAGTTTTATTTTTAAAACGTTTTAAAGTCCGGGTAACCGGACGAGAAAAGTCGGACATACTACTCACCTGTGAAAACGGTCGCCAGTTGTAAAGATAAGACTGTATTTTCTCGAAATTAAGTAAAAGATTGAAGGTTCTGTGAGTGTGTGTATGTCCGACTTAGCTCATCCTAATGCCCTTAAACGACTGCGGTAAAATAGGCAAAAATTAATAAGTCACACGAGTTTATTACGCGAAAGTCAAAAGCACAGGTTGCGGTTTAGTTTACAAAATTCTAGTATAAATGGGCACCAGACAAACCAAAATTTACCTTGCAAAGAATCGAAAAATTGGCACGACGAATCAGGAAAATAATCACATATAAAATAATAAAACTCCCCCCACATGAAAAGTCCCCGCAGAAATAGACCATCCGGTGACGCTCCCATACTAACACTGAACTGAAAATTTTGAGTCTGCGCCTTTTATAGTGCGCGATTAGCTAGCAAGCCAAGAACTTTACACATCACTTTGCATTTATTGATTGCGCGAAATTCCCTTAATTTGAATAAGAATGAACGAAACTATTAGAAATATTTCCACACTGGCTTACAAAAACACTAACAAGGTTATGACAGTATCCCTAGTGCCGATGTTCCTATGTTAGATAGAACCTCCGCCGACCTTTATCTCAGGCAATGTGGCAGAAGACGTGTTAGTAGCAACATAATAATACATAACGAAACTGGAACATATGTCAGTACAAAAAAATTTTGAGCACATATACGTACAAAAAATGATGCAAATAAAGTAGAGCACACAGGAATTAGTTTTATTCCCTGAACGCGCGCCCTCGGATGAAATTCTATAAAAGCGGTTCCATGTTTTTCAATTTCGATTTGAAACTTCTGAACGAGATGGATCCGTTAGGTGATTCAAAAATTTCGGCTGGTAAAGAATTCCAAACATTAACCACCCTATTAAAAAAGAAAGATTGAGCATGAACAGTACTACAAACTTTTCCTGAGAGTTTGTATGGGTGACCCCTAGTCACAAATCTGGGGAGCATAAGTAAAATATACATCAAATAAGCCACGAATATTGCCAAAAACAATATTATACATTAACTCTAAGTCAAATAACATCCGTCTAAGTTCTAGTGACTGCAGTTTGCATATGTCAAGTCTTTCCCTATAAGTTAAGTTGCGAAGTCCTGGTAATCTTTTTGTAAAACTACGTTGTACATTTTCAATTAAATCAATTTCAGCAAGAGTATACGGAGACCAAATTTGACATGCATATTTCAATAACGGTCGTACATAACACGTAAAGAGCTTAACCATAAAAGCCAAATCTCTACATTCAAAGACAGCAAAAATGCCTACGCGTCTGCAATCTGCATGCATTTGTTTTAATAGTAGCTATGTGTTCCTTAAATTTAAAATCACTGGTAAAATTCACACCCAAATCCTTCACAGAATTTAAGTCTGATATATTTTCCCCATTAATCTGGTACATAAATTCAGAATTATTTCTACCAAAGTGTACAGTACCACATTTAGAAATATTCAGCTGCATTTGCCAATCAATCCCCCATTCAAAAACTCTATCCAGGTCCAACTAATATTGTTGCGGATGTAAACAGTGTCCCACAGATCCGAACAACTTTACATCATCAGCAAACATTCTTACTTTCATGAGATGAACAACATCAGGCAAGTCATTAACATATACAAGGAACAGAAGAGGATCAAGTACTGAACCTTGGGGTACCCCACTAACAACTGGCATCCATTCGGAATAATTGTTATCAATTTTAACACGTTGCAAACGGTTCGAAATGAATGACTTGATCCAATTTAGAATTTTACCCCGAATTCCATAAGCATATAGTTTATGAGTTAGTTTCGTATGCGGTACAGAATCAAAAGCCCGTTTGAAGTCCAAATAAATTATATCGACAGCTTTTCCACTATCAATATCATCAATCCACTGGCTTATACATTCCAATAATTGTGTAGCACAGGATTTTCTAGAAATAAAACCATGCTGAAAATTAGATAATAAATTCGAAGACTCAACATGATGATAAATTAGTGGCTTGAAGATTGTCTCCATATTTTTACATGGGACGACAGTTAAATTAACCGGTCTGTAATTTAAAGGACTTTTCTTATCTCCCTTCTTAAAGATGGGCACAACATCTGCATAGCGCCATTCAATAGGAATACAACCCGATTGCATAGATATATTGTAAATAACCTTCAAAGGATATGCTAACTCCAAGGCTAATTTTTTATAAAAAGCGCTTGGAAATCCGTCTGGTCCGCCAGAAAATTTAGCTGGTGACTTTTTCAGGACTTGATATACTTCAAACTCATCAAAAACATAATCAGAAATGCCCAGATGGTTTTGGGGTAATCTGTCCTCAAAATCTGGTAAATTGTCATTATCATGCACAAATACAGATGCAAAAGTTTCATTCAATAAATTACGTTTCTCCAACGTTTCTGTAACCACATTGTTATCATTATTCAGTAAACTGCATATATTGTGACCACTTTGCCCCATTTTAGATTTAGCATAAGAATAAAATTTTTGAACACATGTATTTGTTACTAACGATTTTTCATATCCAATTTTAAACGAACGAATTTCTCTCTTAACTTGAGCACAGAGTGAACGGTGAAGATCTTTGTCATTTTGAGATCTGGTGAGCTTAAATTTTGTCCAAGCACGCCGTTTTCTGTTTAGCAGTCATTTGATATTAGCAGGTAACGGTCTGCCATACGATATTCTCCGTTTTATAGGTACATAATTTTCCGCTGCAAACATTAGTACATCTTTAAATACAGTCCAATAGTCATCGACACTGACACAAGATTCAAATACTGAGTCCCATACAATTCCATTTAGAAAAACCTTAATACTTCCATAGTCTGCACGGGGGAAATCTCTCTGTAAAAAGTTTGTTCTAATATTCCTAGCATTATATTATCAATCCCCGGTTTACTGTCCGGTTACTAAACCGGAAATTGGTTGGCGAATCTGTTGCAGGTTCTTCTAAGGGTGCAACTACTCCGAAAATAGAATCCTAACCTAACTTCCTACCCTAATCAAACATGAGGCGATGTTGGCGTACAAATGAGTTTATTAAATGACTTACGGTTTATTCCCAAAATAAGGCACGCAGAGCTAATACATAAATATGGCTCGAAAGCCCGACCGTCCGTTACATAAACAATACCAACACTGATTAGACATGCGATTAAGCTATCTTTTATATAAGCAAAATGGTTGCTGTTTGAGTTGATTAGATTGATCGGTTGTTATAAGGTTTGTAGAATCGCAGACCGTAATTGCTAGTTTTTCACATCATCCCCCTGCGAAAGTTTTTTAGCGCCTGCTAAAAATTCAGAGTTAACGAGAGTTGCTACCATAATTCGAGAATTAAAAATTGATGGAAAATTTCAAGAAAAAGAAAACTACATGGGCGACCAGTAAGCAACCGTTAAGAAGTCCTGGCGCTTTTACTGCCCATGAAAGAAAGTAACTTCGGAAGTAAGCCAAGCGACTTACCAAAGAAAGTACAAAGTTTAAAGAAAATAGAAAAGTTTGGTAGCGAAGTGGTAGTCAAATGCAGGCTAATCTAAACTGGGGATTAACTACTTGCTTACACGTAACTTGATAACATTTTAAACGATACTGCGATTCAAATTTAGATAATGAAAAGAGAGTAAGTATAAATCGAAAATAAAGAATCGAAACCCATATGAAAAAGTAGTACCCTTAAGCCGCTATGGTTAGAAAACCCAATTCACTCATCTCAACCCAACACACAAAACTCTCACACTGACAATGATAGTTATACACTGGCCAGACAATGCAAAATAAATGACTGTACAGAGAGTAAAATATGACAAAAGTTATGCTTTACAACAAAATTTCAAAAGTTAAATATGACGTAGTATCTGTACAGCAGTAGAATACAACATTTATGATAACAACAAAGAATCAAAATCCTAGACTAAACAAATACAAAGCACAAAAGTGAAAGGTTACAAGTCATCCTATACAACAAAATTCAAAGTTGAGTAAATACGGCGAAATATGATGACAAAACAAACTATATGTACCTATTCTAGCAAACAAAAATAACAGTAGGATTACAGGTTCACAAGATAAGCAGTAAAAAGCACAGACAGAAACTGCCGTTTACAGCACAACCCGTCTTAGCTCAACTCTTGGCCCTTGGCTTAAAGCCCTTATCTCTCGGAATTGTGCAATAGCAAATAGCAGTTTAAAGAAAATACAAGAATCCCAATTAATTTCAAAGAGAATTTCAAATAGAATTTCACAAACAGCAATAATACATATATATCCTAATAAGTCCTAACAATTATAAACTAACAATATGTTATCAACTTCTCAATGTTTTCAATGCTTTTGTTATCGTTTCACCCCGTGCGAAAGAAATGAGTTCCTACGAATTCCACAAAACAAATCCGAAACCTAACTAAACAGAAACAAACAACAGAATCTAAGTAGACAAACAAATAGAAACAGTACAACAAGACAAAAAATTAAGGCAAGCTTTTAAGGCTAAGTTTTAAAGGGAATAGAATTTTCAAAGACAAAGGACTATAAAATAACTATGACAAACAAATATGACTACAAAAAAGTTCTAATACAAGGGAGTAGTATGGCTACTCTGGGGCACCGGCCCTCGAGTCTGGTCGGAAGGCTACTACGGGGCACCGGCCCTCGAGCCTGGTCGGAAGGATGGTAGCACCGGCAACTTGCACCGTTGGTAGCACCGTTGAAAAACACCACTGAAAGAGTTGTAAAGCTGAAACACAAAGGGGATTAGACAAACATTTATAAAGAATACTCGTACTCATAAACTTGAGATTTGAGAATTGCGCCAAGAATTTTATAGTTAGGATAAGCGCAAGATAGAAAAGAAATTCGACGTTTAGATATTACGTTTTAACAGAGAAACTAGAAATTCACTTCAAAAGAGAAAAAAACCATGTTACACCGTCATTTCACTTGGTTTTATGAGGTGTGTTAAATAACAATACAAACTAACTCTAATTCACTGCGTCAATACACAAAGCATGAACCTATTTCGCTATGAAGTGTGGCTTGCCGAAGCATAATTACAGAAGAATACAAAAACAACTGTACAGCAAATAAACCACATAAGAACTAACTCAATATTTTTGGATTTTTAGAGTTTTTAGAGTAATATACGGCAAGGATTAAGCGAAAAATACAAAACAAAATACCATAGTTAGAATGCAAAAGTATATCTGTACACGAACAAAACTTCAAAAATAATACTGTAAAGATTAAATACCACAAATTAGAAAATACATAGCAAGCCAAACTTCAGCTAAAGATAAATTCTGCATTTAAACGTATCTGAGGCGTTTTAGGTATGAACGTATTAATAAGCCTCTATTAATTCCTTCTTTCTTTCTGGTTAACCATCATATATGTACGGTGTGTACAGGTTAACTAACAAACTTTGCTTGCTTTTCAATAAATTCGGAGAATTCCAATAATTCTGATAAGATAAACAGACAAAAATACAGATTAGAAAAAAGTACTGAACGTTAGCTTTCAACAAATTCCGGTTAAACAATTGGCAAAAATACAAAACGAAAAAAATTACTGCGAAAAGGAGAAAAGTGAAAGTAAAAAAATGAAAAAAAAAGAAAAAAGAATGAAACCATGCTACCATCACGACAAAAACACGACGTAGAGACCTACGACATGCGCTTTTGTGTGGCAGCTACGCACTAACTCGAAGATGGCCATACAAGTTGCGCGTAATGATGATGTTGAGAGCCCAGTGACCAGAGTCCTAATCAAAGCGCGGTGTTACAATGCGCCGGGATTCCGCATTAAACCTCACATACTGCAAACGCTTTTTCCTTTAGTGCTACCATACTTCTCTTGCAATACGCTTAAGTTCATCACGATATACCTCGCTGGTAGTATTTCCTGTAAAATTCTCAGGCTTTTCAACATTTCCTCCAAAATGAAAATAGACTTGATGCCTTATTTTTGGCAATACTCATTGATTTCCAAATTGCTGCCGTAGTAGATATGCTGAGATTACAATTGGCTTCAACATAACAAACTGTGGTATTTCAGTCATTGCTCCTTCTGAGAATTCACAAGAACAAAATTGAACTAGATTGCTTCCATCAGCTGACTATGCCGTCTATTTGATATTCATTAAATAAGTGATGAACAATGTGCACAAAAATTCACTCTCTTCACCGATCTTTCTAGCTGATTTTTCCCCTTCAGCTTGCTGTTGCTGAGATTCTTTCTCCAAAGCTTCCATTACTCTGTTTAGGCATCCTTTTCCAAAATTTGTGGTGATGACAGAATCTACGAATTAATTTTCTCTAAAGTACAAAGTGCACATAGGATGGTTGTCTTTCGAACATATTAACATATAATACGATACCAAAGTAACTGTAGCATGGGGAAAAGGGATTGCACGGAAAGAGTCCGTTGGATAATTGGAAGATTGGTGCACGGAATGGTGTTGCGAATTATTTGCAGAAGTGGAAGTAATAGTGCATTCTTGATTGTGATTTGATGTAGTCTCTTCCGCTTCCATTTCCAAACCTTGCAACTGTCGTTGCACTACAATAGGTACTTCAGAAGTTGCTTGAATTTGTTCTGTTTGGTCTTTTTCAGTGGGTTTTAATTCACAATGACGGACAATTACATCATCATTCGTAGCTACAGCATCACTGTTATCATAGGTACGCACAATATTATCATCACCAAGAGCAGTTGGATCGTCAACGTCAATTTCCAACTCCTCAAGGGTTTCGGGATCTATATCAGGCAATAATTTTAAACGATTTACATGAATGACTTTACTAATGTCTCCCGTTTTCATATTACGTAAACGTACATTCTGATCCGATAAAACTTCAGTTATCCTATAAGGTCCGTCGTACTTAGGAGCTAACTTAGCCATTCTACCTGTTGGCTGAGGTACTTGCGTAATATTCCGCATCACAATTTGTCCCACTTCAAAATTTTTTATACGTACACGTTTATCGTACCTTTGTTTTACAAGTTCCGCTTTATCAGCTATAATTTGAGCTGTAATGTGCCAGTTTTCCGTCAACGTACGAATTAAAGAAGTCTTGTAATTTACCAAAGAAGTTACTGGCTTATCCAAGTTTTCAAACAACAAATCCTCCGGAACTTGTGCATCTCGACCAAACAATAGAAAATAGGGAGTATCCTGAATAGTTGAATGCAATGAAGTCCTATAGGCATGCATAGCAAAAGCAAGTTTAACGTCCCAATCACGCTGACTAATATCTACGTACTTTTTAACAATTTCCCGTATAGTACCATTTACCCGTTCCACTAGGCCGTTAGACTGAGGATGATACGCAGTTGTACGTAATTTCTTCGTACCCATCAATTTAAACAAAGCAGTAGTTACTTCAGCTTGAAAATTTGGACCTTGATCCGATATCACCTCAGTAGGTACCCCGTACCGCAAAATAAATTCATTCAAAAACGCACGTATTAAAGTTTCGGCCTTTTCATTTCTTAAGGGCCATGCTTCTGCCCAACGGGTAAATTGATCAATTACAACCAAAACACAAACATTCTGCTTTTTACTTATCGGAAAATGCATAACGTCAACATAAACCCTTTCAAATGGTTTAGTAACTGGTGGATAAATTTTCATAGGAGCTTGAGGGCTCCTCGGGCCTATCGTAAATCTAGCACAAACAATACAATTACGTATAAACAACTTAACATCCGTAAGTAAATTAGGCCAATAATATCTAGTCGCAACTTTATAATGAGTTTGAGGTACACCCTGATGACCACCAGTATCCATTGCAGAATGATACTGTTCAAGAATATAGTTTCGAAACTTTCTAGGGACACAAGTTAAACGAGCAGAACCCTTTTTACGTCTCTCGTGAATATCAGTTCGATATCGATAAGCATGCCGTTTGTCAACTCAAAATCGGATTGACCACGTATTAGAGTCCAGGTCAGGTCATCCTTAGGCAATGTGCCTTTTTCAAGATACTCAATAAAAGGACCAAAATCAGCATCAACTTTTAGTGCTTGAGACCACTCATCATCAGAATATTTTTCAATCATGCACACTGGCGGAAACATATCTTCGGTTACGTCAAACTCGTCAGATACATATTGAAATTTATTGTCAGATGTAGTAGGTTCACTTTCACCTTCAGCACGGTCGACGTTCGAATCAACGACAACTGGTTGAGGGTTACGTGAAAGACAATCAGCTACAGGATTATCTATGCCTTTTCGATGTTGAGTCTTGAAACGAAATTCTGACAATGCAATAGCCCATTTAGCAATTCGAGTATAGCCTTGATTTTTGGCATTTGCAAAAATATATTTAAGGGCTTCGTTATCGGTATATAAAGTAAATTCTCGATGGCGTAGATAATGCTGAAAATGCTTACAAGACCACACAACTGCAAGACCTTCCAATTCCACAATTTTATAGCGTTTTTCAGCACCAACTAAAGCTCTACTAGCATAGGCTATGGGTTTAGGCTTTTTCTCACCTGGTTGGTCTTGCTCCAACACTGCACCAAGACCGACGACACTAGCGTCTGTTGTTAAAATAAACGGTTCTTCCCAATTTGGATACGCAAGAACTGGTGCGTTTATCAATGCCTGTTTTAAATTTTCAAAAGCAATTTGACATTGATCATTCCAATGAAAACCTTCATCCTTTTTCAACAAATTATTCATTGGTGCTGCAATTGAACTGAAATTACGTATAAATCGCCGATAATATCCAGCCATACCCAAAAAACCACGCAATTGCTTAATAGTAATAGGTACTGGAAAATTCTTTACCGCAGTCACTTTACGTGGGTCAGTCTCAATGCCCTTTTCGGAAATAAAGTGACCAAGATATTCGACCTTTTTGCGGAAAAACACGCACTTTTTCATTTTGAGTCGCAAACCATGGTCTGAAAGCTTCTGAAAAACTATTTCAAGCATTTTCAAATGATGGTTTTCATCGTTAGATGGAATCAGTAAATCGTCAATATAAACTGGCAATTCAGTAAAAATTCGTTCCATAATTCTTTGAAATGTTGCAGGGGCATTGGTCAAACCAAATGGCATGACGTTAAAATGAAACAGTCCCATATGTGAAATGAATGCGGTTTTTTCCTTATGGGGAGGAAACATTTCGATTTGCCAATAGCCGCTATTCAAATCCAATGTAGAGAAAAACTTCCCTTTACTAAACATATCTAAAATTTCGTCGATTTTTGGTAAAGGGTAGCGGTCTTTTCGTGTAATTTTATTTAGTTGTCGATAATCAATGACAAATCGAGTTGTTCCGTCCTTTTTACCAACTAACATGCAAGGTGACGACCATTGACTATCAGATGGAACACAAATGCCCTGCTCTAGCATCTTCTGAATATGCTTTTCTATTTCCACCCGTTCCATAGGGTTCATCCTGTAGGCTTTCGCTGTTACTGGTCCTGCCATTCCTGTATCAATCAGATGTTGTCCTGTGCTGCATCGTCCCAAATTTTCTGGCGTTGCGAAGACATGTACGTACTTACGTAGGAGTTCCCGAAACTTACCTTTTGCCTTATCGGAACATTCGAATTTATCCAGTTGAGCTTCCTTGAGAAATTGATCATATAAATCCTGTTCCGTAGGCTCCTTTGATTCTGTATCCTCTGCTTTAGATGTAGAAGGTTGAGATACGTACGTATTTTCCACCGTTGTAGAGAAAATTTCAGCTCGTACAGACTTAGGTAAATCGTCTTCACATACGTATTCTTTTTCGAACCAAGTATCTCCCAATTGTAAAAACGATTCCTTGCCTTGACGATTCTTGAGCGTAACTAAATCATCTGCGTAAGCTAGTACCATTCCTTGATGCAATTCCAGTGGTTCCTCACTCAAATTCCAAACTCTAACTTCTTGGGTTTTTTCCCCTTTTGAAATAATTCCAGGAACCATATAACAATTATATTTTTCAAGAATGTTCATGGAATTGCGTACTAGCTTAGGCACTTCTTCAAACCGTGAAGGCCAAGGTGCAATATTCGTATTTACAACTGAGGGTTTCATACGTACAAATGGTAGATCCCACTCATCATCCAACTGGTCAGAATTTGGTGGACTATCCTCACAAGAAATCGAGACCCATGCTTCAGAATTTGCTGGAATAGTTGTTCCGACCCGTAGACAAATATTCGAAACTGCCGGCCGTGTTTTTCCTACAATTTGCAAAATGTTATTGATCTGAGGCGCCCCCAGCAACGGAACTTCTTTAAAAAGTGGATGGTAAATAGAATGGCGTCCCATGAGCATAGACCAATTATAAAAAGATAGAAAGTCCATGCCAAGAAGAATATCATATGGACAAAAATCGCTGATTAGATACTCATGGGCCCATCTATAGCCTTGAAAAGACAGTTCAAATTTTACTGAACCTGAAAAATTTATAGGTGTTCCGTTAGCTGCGGTTGCCTGTTCACAAACTCCATTTCCAAAAGTAAGATTTTCAGGGCACTTTTGCTTTAAATGTTCAACAAAATTCCTAGAAACAACCGAAATATTAGCGCCCGTATCAATAAGTGCCAAAGTATTTACGCCTCCCACTGATGCTACTATCAGTGGCGAATGCACTGGCGGAATTTTCGTCTGAGCACCCAAAAAATACTGATCTTGATGAACAAAAGCCGACAAATAGTTTCGATTATTTGATACAAAGTCCGTTCTAGGTGCCTTTTCTGGCTGATGAGTCAAATTCACATGATTTACTTCCTTTTCTTCAAGTTCCATATCTGACGTTTCAGACTGACTTTGCTCTGAACATGAACTTTCAGTAGAATCATACTCAAAAAGAAATCTTCCAGGAAAATCAGGGTCTGGAATCTTATGAGAATGTCGTTTCTGAACTCGTTTCACCTTTTTATTCGACTGAAATTGACCAGATGATGAGCTTGGGTCATTTTTATGTTGGTCTTTGACGTTAGTTTCCCTCTCCACGTTCGGAAATAGATGGTTCGCTGCCTTTTCCTCGGTATCAGGTGCCTCATCTATTGTTCTTAGTCGATTTAATCGTGCAACTAGTTGTTCTTGAGACATATCTGGCATTGTTTCTTGCACAGGTTGCATATTTGCATTTTTCGTCCTTGACTTTTTGTTATTTGAGGCATCTGACAATTTTGCAGCATTAGTGGTACAGGTTTCATCTTTTCTGTTGGAAGCCTTCAATACTTTGTCCCCCGAATCAGGGACTTGCACTGTCGCGCTTCCTTTTATAGATGAACCTTGACTACCTACCCCAGCTGTACTTGTACTTGGTACTGCTTGATCCATCGCGGCCTCTTGCTGTTGCCCATTTTGGCGCATATTTGCGTTTGAGAAAGTCACAGTGTTTCCCACAGGAAACCTACGATTTTCACACCCGCGCGCATTCCATGAATTATTTGTTCCGAAAAACAAATTTGGTTGTCGTGGCACAGCAAGGGGCTGCACGTTTCGTGGATATCGCTGATTGTTGTTACTGGGATACCAGTAGCCACTGAAACCTGCATTTCTCCGTTCTTGCGCGGGGGGGCGCCAATTCTGATTTCGAATTGGGGGCGCCCCTCCACGAAAATTATTGCTATTATAGCTTGTTCGTGGAGAAAAAGATCTATTTACAGGATAATTCAATCGACTTCGACTGTAGTTGAATGAATTATTCTGATTTCGTGACCCAGTGTTATACGTATTTCGCGAATTTTGAGGAAAACGCCATTGAGATCGAATTTGATTTGCTCTAGCAGCACTGATAGGAATTAATGGAATAACCCTTGGATTTTGGTTATTCTGCCCATTCAAAAACTGATTTTGCTGCTGAAAATTCACCTGGGGAGGAGATCGAGGAATTTGGGGTGGGGGGGCGGGCATTAGTTAAAGCTTCTGCCAAAGCACGTATATCGACATTTTGCAAGAAATTTTGCAACTGGGACTGAAGCAAATTTCGAGGGTTATCCTGGGAATTTTGAAATGTTGGGCCCCCTGTTTAAAAGGGAAAGGGGGGGAAAAAAACCGGGAAAATTGTTTTTAATTTAAAAACTTTTTGTGTGGGAAGTTTCGAAAGACCCTCCAAAAAGTTGGGGGTTTTCTCTGACAACGAGTTGATTCGCGGATTTTTCTGGGAGATATACGTACTTGGCTTTCCGGGTGACGAATTTACTGCGGAGGAGCACCCCCGGAATTTGTCGTGCTCCCCGCTTGCTGAAAACTCTGCAAGGCTTGCAATAACTGGGAAGTTGGATCCATTTCGGGCTGAACCGGGGTCAAGTAATTTATCGCCGGATTTTGCTGGTTACGCCCTTGTCCTTGCGACTGAAACAGGCGTCCAGTAGATGGATCCACAAAAATACTCGCACTTTGAGTGTTTCGGTTATTGGAGGAGTTGCCTCCCCTGCGGCCTCCTCGACCGCGATATGATCCTCGATTTCCTCTATTCCAACCACCTCCCGAATTTTGGTTGGAATAACCGTCATAATTTTGCCGGTTATTATAATTTCCCCTGTTTCCACCAAAATTTCTTCGATTTGGGTTACCTCTACCCCTTGAACCTGAATTATTTTGCCGATTTAAGGCACACTGAGGGGAAATGTGGCCTGGATTGCCACACGTATAACACGTTCGTTGGTCCATTTGATCTTTTTCTGGTGTTTTCTCCGCTTTTTCCGTAGATGCTTGAACAGCATTTACAGCACCAGAAGCAGCACTAGTCGAGGGTTGACACTTTTCTGAGTCCGCTGACTCGCCTTTCGTGGCCTCCAAAACTAAATCCCTCTGAGCATTACGTATTTTCACTTTCTTGATTTCGTCTTCCAAAGTTTTTAACTTCTGATCTAAATCACTAGAACTTTCAATAGATTCTGACGAAACTGCACAAACTTTGGCGTTAGCCTTCCCCCGTTTTTTCTTCTTAGGGGTTTTTTCTGGCTTTTCTGATTTATCCGATTCGGCTGAATCAGAATCGCACTCCTCTTCAAGTCTCGACAGTTGAGTGACGATTTTTCGCAATTTAGCCATAGTATGGCCCCAATTTTCCAAATCCGATAAAATCGCAGACCGTAATTGCTAGTTTTTCACAATATGGAACTATAAATTCAATAACACATTGCTTACACATACCCAGCGGCTCAAATACCCTCACTTGCTTTACACTAAAATATTGTATCCAAAGACTAGATCAAGTGTGTTAAAGGGTGCTGCAAAATAAGCAGCCTCATTGACAAACTGAACAAACCCTTTGTCTATCATATCGTTCAAAAAGGTATACGCATCCCCCATCCCACAGATAATTGGTATTTGGTACATTCCAATTTATTTCAGGTAAATTAAAATCACCTACAACAAAACATCGGTCACGTGTGGATAAAGCTACATCAATATTTTGCAAAACGTTAGTAATACTTGACACATTTGGAGTAGGTCAATGGTAGAGCACACCAAAACGCATTGTTGAGTTCGCAGAATCATGAATGTCAACCCATAGAGACTCACAATTCCTACCATCTAAATCATCCTTATGGTAATGTTTAAGCAAGTTGCTAACATAAATGCAGACCCCACCTCCCCGTCTCCCAGTGCACCGATCTCTTCTATAACATGAAACGCCTTCAATATTTGAAAAATTTTCTGGAAAATCTGGAGTAAACCACGTTTCTGTTATAAAAATTAGCTTAGCTTTTGATTCCGAAATTCTTAACTTTAGTTCGGTAATTTTGTTCCTAAGAGATCCAGCATTCAACAGTAAGCAAGTCAGATCCTGAACTTTAAAAGCAGGCACATCACCCAAGAGCTCGCCCCCCTACGGACAACCGTTACTCAATGCATCAAGATCACAGCGAGTTTTAGTAGCCTTATCAAATATTATTCCATTTCGAATCACGGCAGTAGGAATCGATTTGCGGACTTCATCAAGCTGGTTTCTGAGGGCCCGTTCCTGGAGTCGTTCTCGGTAGGTTAGATCTTTGCGACACCAAATCTTGATACAATGGTCCTTCTTCTTCTGTAAAGTGGTCAAATCACGCAACAGAATCTCACGTGATTACATGTGCGCGACCTTAACTTTTATAATTCTCGGCTTCCCATCGGTTCACTTGGTTCCATCACGACAGACATCCACGATATCTGTCGGAGGGATCTTCAGCTCACCTGCCATGGCACACACTTCGGCTGGATCAGATTCTCTGGTCTCCGCAATAGATAGGTCAACACCTTTCTGATCCACAGGTTCAGGCAACTGAAACAAAACGACCTTATCGGATTTCGCATGACGCTCTAAAACGTCCTCCATTTGCTCCCGAACCTGGGTGTAGGATAATCCCGCTGGCTGACTTTCCATTTTATCAATACGTTTACACAGACCCGAGACCATAGTTTCCAAAGCAGAAATACGGACATTTGCTGTCTGGTCCGCAGGATTCGCCGGGGAGGTAGAAGTAGAACTGTCAAGTAAACCACGCACTTTCTGCAGACAGGCCTGACATGAGTAAGTAAAAGACAAAACCGCTAAGACATTCGAATCACATTTCATAAAAGAAGCCTCCGGGATACCGCAGCATTTAAGATGGAAAACCTGCTGACAAAATGCGCATTTCAGCTGATGATCTTGACTGGCAATCATATTCTTGCCAGCGCTACAGTCAATACCGGCACCACACGACAAAGTCATTATACAATCGCACGTACTTAAAGCAACAGGAAACGGTCAGCCAGTCACGCATACAAATCGGTCAGCCAGTCAGTCTCAATGATCGACCAGCCAGAGAGTCACAAAAACGGTAAGCCAGTAAATCACAGAATTGAGTTTGCACAAAAAATCGGCCAGTTCAGTCAGCCCCAGAACCAAAATCGAAGATTAATCAACCGGAAATGTCGAAATTATTTCAATCGAAATAATCGAATTGACATAATATCAAATCGAAATAATCCAATCAAATCAGCATCAAAGTCGAAATTAAACCAATCGAAATAATCGAATTGAAATAATAAAATCGAATCGAAATGATCCAAACAACAATAATCCAAACAACAACAATTAAAATAATCCAAATAATCAAAACAATCTAAAAGTGGCTAAATTAAAATGAAAGCCCTTGGTGAGGCGAATATTTTTTCTCATTGGTGGACCCCTCCAAGGCGGTCCCAGCGGCCTGTGGCGCTCTGACCCGGGTCCGGACCGGTCCATAATCGATTGTTTTCAATTCGCATAAAAGTCTGCCATTCTAAATTCTATCCCTCCCCACGCGGCGCCGCTACCGCCCCCCCCAGTGAACATCCGCTCAGAAAACTCGGTTAAATACACACTTGTACTGGTTCGAATTCGCATAGAAGAGTCTGCTATTTTAACTTCTATCCGTACCCACGCGGCGCCGCTACCCCACCCCTCCACCCTCAAATGAATATCCGCTCAGAAAACTCTGTTAAACACACACACTTTTGCTGACTCAGATTCGCATAAGAGTCAGCTACTTTAAATTCCATCCCACCCCACGCGGGGCCGCTACCCCCCCCCCACCCTCAGATGGATATCCGCTCAGAAAACTGGGTTAAACACACACTTTTAATGGCTCAAATTCGCATGGAAGAGTCTGCCATTTTAACGTCTGTTCTTCCCCACGCGGCGTCACTACCCCCTTCCCCCCCTCAGATGGATATCCGCTCAGAATACTGGGTTAAACACACTTACTGACTCAAATCCCCCCAGCCGATCAGATATCTGCGTTAAACACGCTTTTGCGGGTTCAAATTTGAGTATAATGTGCTGGTACAAGAGCCTGGTATTTTGATATCTGCCCGTTCCCACCGGGCGCCACTACCCCCCCCCCCCCCCCAGTGGCAATAGAGAATTGCGGCAAACACACATTAGCGTTTCTCAAATTCACATAAAAAAGAACCTGCTCTTTAGATTTATATCCTTATATATGCCCACGCGCCGCCTCTTCCACCCGCCCACCCAAGCCACATCGGCAACCGCTCGAAATTTGAGTTTTGCGTTCCCAAATTCTCATTAAGGAGCCTGCAGTTTAGATTTCTATGTCGTAACGCGGCGCGGCTACCCACCCACTTCAAAAACCTGCGTTGAGCACACTTTTTCTGCGGGAGAAATGCGCGCAAAAGATTCTGCTATTGTCATTTCTATCATTCCCAACGCGGCGCCGCTATCCTCCCCCGCACATTGCTACACACATCTTAGCCGTGAAAATGCCGGTTGCTGACTGCTGAGTGAAGTCGAAAAGTAATGTACGTTGCGTATGATCTACAGCGGAAAAATGCAAGAAACTAGTAACAAAAATGCTCTAACGGTATTGCTAAAGGGGAGAATAGAAAAAATGGCTAAAGCGGAAAAATGCCAATAGATTCGTGCAGATTGATGTCTAGCCAGCGCCTAAAATGATTGAAACTAGCGTTTTAGTGTAGAATAGGAAATCTAGTCTAAATGAGAAACAGGTGCTGGCCTAAAATGATTGAAACCAGCTTGTGGTGCCGACTAGGAAATCCAGTCAGCGCCTAAAATGATTGAAACCAGCGTCTGGGGTAGAATAGGCACCTCTCGCCATCCACACTATTCGCGTGAACTCGAAGAATTCTCGTGGAATGAACACCACAGATAGGCATTGACAGTTGCGTGTTTGTACCTGTGTGTTTGTGAGCTTCTTGGTGTGCATCACTAGATTCTCGTGAAATAAGAAAAACCAGTTTGCTTCAGGTGACGGGATGACCCGTTAGCACAAACAGTGTCAGGTTTCCGTCTCGTATTTGCGTACTCCACTATGTATGAAATCACGCATTGTGCTAACCTTAGTTTGCACCGGAGATGTGGCGGTTGAGGTAGGTTGAAATTTATCATGTTGCAATCTGCGTACTTACACAAAACTTACTTACACATGGTTTCCATGTGTACGTATATACGTATTCTACGCTGTCCAGTTGCAGAATTTGAGTGAGTCTAGGTGAAGAACACAATTGCGGTTACATACAATCAAGGATCATGCTTAGCCGCATTGCTGTTTGGGTCGCCGTAGCTAATTCTGTTTGGTATAGCGACTGCTTATATTCATTCTGCTCAGTCACACCGGAGATCACACTACATCGCATCGTCACTTTGTTCAGTACAGCTCCTTGTACGGAATTACTTTATCGTCTCGACTCATAAGTAGTATCATTAGCCTTCTCATACCTGTGTATTATACTCACACCATTGCGATTGAGTACATATCTGAGCACTTCACGCGAATAGGGTGGATGGCGAGAGGCGCCTATTCTAACGCAGACGCTGGTTTCAATCATTTTAGGCGCTGACTAGATTTCCTATTCTGCACCAAAAGCTGGTTTCAATCATTTTAGGCGCTGGCTAGACATGAATCTGCACGAATCTATTGGCAGTTTTTCCGCTTCAGCTTTCTTTCCCTATTCTACCCGGAACCCATGCCCGTCTAGGGCATTTTTGGTACTAGTTTCTTGCATTTTTCCGCTGTAGAGCAATAATTAAAGAAAGGCCACGCACTTAGGAGATATGTGAAAGAGAGTGGGGGAGCGGCGCCGCGTGGGGTAGCATAGAAATCAAAATAGCAGCCTCTTGTATTAGCACAAATATATTATGCAAATTCGGTTTTGACCCATTTGATTCAGGATCCGGAATTCTTGCTGTGGGCTTTATTTGGTATTACTGATATCAGTTATATTATTTGGATTTATTGTGTCAATGGCTAACGATACTCTGTGCTGTGCTACTCCCTGCCGTAACCCGAAAGGCAATCCGAAGATTACATCAATGGACCATTCCATTGCTTGCAATTACTGCAAGTCCATATTTCATCCTGTCTGCGTCAGCATACCGGAAACTACTTTCAAAAAATTGGATCAGGGTGTTCTACTTATTCTGACGTATACCTGCCAGCTGTGCTCTGAGAAACTTTCTGCCCTATTGTCTGCCGCGTCTTCGGAGTCGGCCTCTGACAGCCGGTCCGCGCACGCGCAACTGCCCCAATCGGACCGGGTGCATGCGCTGGAAGCGCAGATGGGTGACATTCTATCAAGAATTGCTGCGCTAGAATCTAAACCCCTTCCCCTCACTGCAGCCCAGGTAAGGAGCGAAATGACAGATGTTTTGGAGTCCCAGGAGAAGAAGGATAAGGCTGTCCTTTTCGGGCTACCCGAACAGGCGGGAGAAAACGGGCCGAAGCTCACCTTGCCTGAAGGTCGGGCTGAGGATTTGACAGAAGTTTATGAAATTGCTGCAGCCTTGGACATTGATCCCGCTTGTATCCCCGACGTTTACCGTGACGGGGTTAAGCGAAAGGTCGAAAAACCTCGTATTATCAAGGTGAAATTTAGCAATCAGGAGGCGTGATCGACATTTATTGCTGGTGTCAGGGACTTAAGGGTGGAAAAGGAAAGATGGGATAAAATTTGGTCTCGGGCGGATTTGACTTTCAGACAGCGGGAGGAGGACAGGAAATTACGAACGAGGCTGGACAAGGCTAGAAAATCAACTGCGGATGCTATCATCAGAAATGGGAACATTATTGATAAGAAAACTGGTGACATTTTGCAGGTAAATTAGCATGCACTGGATCTAGTCGCCAGTCCCAATCGAAGGACCCTGTGTTTGAAAATGTGTTCTGTTTAATGCACAATGTCTTGGAAACAAGATTTTATACCTATAAGCTGAAATTTGCTCTCAAAACCTAGATTTAATTTTCATCACAGAAACGTGGTTTAATGATAAGATAAAGGATTCTGAAGTCGTTGGAGATCTTCAGTATAGAGTTATTAGAAAAGACAGGGTAGGAAGGGGACATGGAGGGTGCTGTCTTTTAGTGCACGCTGATTTACTGTCGCAAGTAGTAGTAACCTACAGTCAAGGTTTTTCTGAAGTGCTCGTTGTTGATCTGCCTACCTTTAGTCAAACAAAATACCGCTTTTGCTTGCGTACAGATCACCAAATTCTTCTAGAAACTCGGATGCGGAACTTTTAAATTTTGTGCGCGGTAATTGTTTAAATAAGGATACGATTATGTTGGGAGATTTTAATTTGCCGTATGTTGACTGGGAGGATTATTCAAAGGAAAATGTAAATGAAGGCATTTTTATCGATGTATTTAATGAAATAGGTCTTCACCAGTTAGTGAAATTTCCTACTAGAAATCACCATGTCTTAGATTTAATTTTGGCAAGTGATGAAAATTACGTGAAAAATGTTGAGGTTACTGCCCCTTTTTCGACGAGTGATCATAACTCGATAAGTTTTGATGTAACTGGACGGAAAAATGATCGGCTACGGAAAAAAATTAAGTATAGATATAAGGAAGGAAACTATGTAGCTATGAATGAATTTCTGTCTTCTGTCAATTGGCATGAGGTTTTTGCTGCTAATGTTTGTGATGACTGGTATGTGTTTAGTCAGCTTATGTCGTATGCTATGGATTGTTATATATATACCTAAAGCTCCTTGTGGAATGGGAAGGGTAAAACAATGTGGAGAAGTTAGAAAACCATTAGCTAACAAGAAAAAATGTGGAAAACTGTTAAAGCAAATCCTAATCTGGAAAATAGAGAAAAGTTTAAGAGGGCTTCATCTGCGGCAAGAGCATCTATTCGGAGGTCAGTTAGGAGACATGAAGACGATATTGCAAATTGTGGTGATCCGAAAAAGCTATATATAAATTCTAGACTAAGAGGAAAGGATGAAATTCCCGCATTAAAGAAAAATGGAATGACTTCTACTATTAATATAGATAGGGCTAATATGTTGAACACTGTCTTTGCGTCGGTATATCAAACGGATAATGGGAGGCTACCTTCATTGGATTTTCTAACAGAGGCAAGATTGGAAACTTCTACAATAACCGTGGAGAGGATAGAAAAAGCTTTGAAAAAATTGAAATAGAAATTCTCGGCGGGGGACTGTCCAGTTATGTATTAAGAAAGGTGACTTCGTCTGTATCTGTGGCGTTGAAATTGTTGTTCACAGAAACTTTAAATTCTGGAATTTTACCTGACCAGTGGAAAACCGCAATAGTGGTGCCTGTTTTTAAAAAGAAAGAAAGTACCTCCAACCCATCCAATTATCGACCAGTATGCTTGACAGTCGTCGTTTGCAAAGTTTTTGAAACTCTAATAGTTGAAGATATTTGGAAGTTTCTCCTCGAAAATAAATTGATTAATAAAAATCAGCATGGTTTTCGAAAATCTAAATCAACTTTAACAAATCTAGTGTCTACCCTGCATTCGTGGTACTCAGCTCGAGACAGGGGTGAACGAGTGGATTGTGTGTACATTGATTTTGCTCGTGCCTTTGATTCTGTGCCTCATGGCAAACTAATGTATAAGCTTGAGCGATATGGTGTTACAGGTCGCCTGCTAAATTGGATTAAGGAATTTTTCAGATCTCGACCGCATAAAGTGATAGTTAATGGAGAGCTATCTAACAATTTGCCAATAACAAGCGGCAT
>JASAND010017052.1:0-34767 GCA_030248195.1 Trissonchulus latispiculum
TCCGGTTGAAGAAGTAAAGACAAAAGTTTCATGGGCACGTGACGTTATTTGGCACAGCAAATATATATTGGTGGATGGTTCCATGTCAAAAGTTGCTCAGCTCACTTAGGGTTTTCATTTGATACCAAATTTGACCACTTTTGAAAACTTTCATTTTTGACCGAAAATCGCCTAAGTCCCCACCCCACCCCACCACAGCACTCTACAGCCACTTTGGGTATGCAGTTCTATGACAAAAGTTGCTCAGCTCACTTTGGGCTTTCATTTGTTACCAAATTTGAAAACTTTTGAAAAATTTTAATTTTGACTGAAAATCGCCTAAGTCCCCACCCCACCCCACCACAGCACTCTACAGCCACTTTGAGCATGCAGTTCTATGACAAAAGTTGCTCAGCTCGCTTAGGGCTTTCATTTGGTACCAAATTTGACCACTTTGGAAAACTTTCATTTTTGACCGAAAATCGTTTAAGTCCCCACCCCACCCCACCACAGCACTCTACAGCCACTTTGGGTACGCAGTTCTATGACAAAAGTTGCTCAGCTCACTTTGGGCTTTCATTTGATACCAAAATTGATTACTTTTGAAAAATTTTACTTTTGACCGAAAATCGCCTAAGTCCCCACCCCACCCCACCACAGCCCTCTACAGCCACTTTGAGCATGCAGTTCTATGACAAAAGTTGCTCAGCTCGCTTAGGGCTTTCATTTGGTACCAAATTTGACCACTTTTGAAAAATTTTATTTTCGACCACTTGACCCCCCACCCGACTGACCCTTCAAACGGCAAAGTGGAACCAGCCCAGCAAAATAGGTACGTCGGACGGCAAAACGGATACCGGGAATGAGCTGGGCACACCAGAAAACCCCTATAGACAAAGTTTTGAGAGGCCAGGTAGAGCCTACTATGGACCTCCAGGAAGCGGTTTCCGACATGACCCTCCAGACGGCAAAGTGGAACCAGCACAGCAAGATGGATGAGTCCTACGGCAAAAAGGACACCGGGAATGAGCTGGGCGCACCAGAAAACCCCCCCCCCACCCCCCCCCCCCCCCCCCCGCCCCCCCCCCCCCCCCCCCCCCTATAGACAAAGTTTTGAGAGGCCAGGTAAAAGCCTACTATGGACCTCCAGGAAGCGGTTTCCGATTTGACCCTCCCGACGGCAAAGTGGAACCAGCCCAACAAGATGGGTGGGTCTGACGGTAAAACTGACTGCGGGAATCGATTCTCTGTGCCAGAAAACCATTGCATGGAAGATTTGAGCTTTCAAACTTAAATAGATATCGAGAAATTTCGATTTGTCATTTTTCGAATTTTTCGCCATCTTTGACGGGCCACTGTGGTCGCTAGGAAGTGATAGAGAAACGCAACCTGGACCGTTAGTTAGTTCAATATACCAATTTCTGAATATAAAAAGAAATCAGCTCCAGCTCGTAACGTTCGACCTGAGCGACGACCACAAAAATGGTCACTTTTCGCTATGAGCCGACTTTGCGGCGCCACTGCGGCGCTGTGGCGCAGCTGCGGCGCAAAAAAAGTTGTGATTCTTAAATTCTTTAGAGGGTACTACAAGACCCCATAGTCCTTTAGGTTGGCCTGCCGCTGCAGATCACGTGAAAGCGGCGAACATTATGTACAATACAACCATCAAATAGGAGAAACCGGAAAAAAAGCATCGCCGCCATAACCGGTCCGGGGCGCAACTTTTTAACAGTAAGTGATACGGGGCTGAAACTTCACAGACATCCTAAACTCGATGTGCTCTACAATTTGCGCATGAAATCTGCGCAGGATTTTGCGCAGCTTCTGCGCAGCTTATTTTACACTGTCTCCAGCCACTTTTCACACATATTATAGGGGTCGCTGCCGCGACCCCTATGAATATATATATAATATATATATATATATATATATATATATATATATATATATATATATATATATATATATATATATATATATATATATATATATATATAGTTGCAGACGCAGAGCTATGCGCACAAATTGGTAAACTGTTACTGAAGAACTGCCACCAGCATCAGTCCGGGCAGTTTCCGCGAATATGGGTTGTTCAGCAAAGCTGGTCCATATTAGTGCGCTTTTAGCCTAGTCCTCCTGGTATTTACAACATACCTCTCCCATGTTAACGTTTTAAAACCTAGTCCTCTGTCCGCTTGAAACCCAGTGTCACCCATATTGCATTTTTCATGCTCCATCGGAGCATTTTTATTCTTGTGTATATATATACAAGTAGGAAAAATGCTCCTTGCAGTCGCATGAAAAAGTTAATATGAGCTATGATGGTCAACATTTAAATGTGTCAAGGACAAGATTTAAAATGCTTAATATGAGCCAACATCTAAATAAGTAGAGGAGAAGATGTAGACGGCTAAAATGAGCCGCTACGTTTCTCTTGGGTTCATATTGACGCTCATTTAGCTTTTGCTTAGTTTTAATCCAACACTGAAATGGGTTGGATGAATAACGACGCATAAACATTAATTTTGCAAAGCTGTACGTAAACGTTTTCTTCTCCACCGCTACATCCAAGTACACATTTAAGGCCACCATATAAGTCAACAAAACGAAACCGAAGTCCAATCTAATGAAGAAACGAAAATGTGGAACTTACACATGTTGTGAAATCTTGAGAAATCACATTTGAAGTTATCATCGCAATCACCACATTAATTCAATATTCCCAAGCCAATCAAATCGTTTATAAACACTGATGCTTATATGCCAACCGTAAACTGTATATATGTTTGACATTTTAGTCGCGGCAATATGAGCTCAAGAGAAACGTAGCGGCTCATATTAGCCGTTTACATCTTGTCCTCTACTTATTTAGATGTTGGCTCATATTAAACATTTTAAATCTTGTCCTTGACACATTTAAATGTTGACCATCATAGCTCATATTAACTTTTTCATGCGACTGCAAGGAGCATTTTTCCTACTTGTCCGTCTAGTTTTTGGGAACGCTGCCATAACTGTGGCAGCAGCAATCACAAATTCCACCATGAATTCCCCATGCCCAATAAGCTTTGCATGCAAAATTTCAGACTTTCAGTTACCTCCAGTAGCTTGAACCACGAACCAGTTGAACCAGATCTGGCCAGCCATGGGTTAGATCAGCGAAGTAACACCACCAGTGAATTCCCCATGCCCAATAACCTTTGTATGCAAGATTTCAGCCTTTCAGCTATCTCCAGTAGCTTGAACCAGGAACTGGTTCAACTTTGAACCAGTTGAACCAGATCTGGCCAGCCATGGGTTGGATCACCAAAGTTACACCACCAGTGAATTCCCCATGCCCAATAACCTTTGTATGCAAAATTTCAGCCTTCCAACTATCTCCAGTAGCTTGAACCAGGAACTGGTTCAGTTTTGAACCAGTTGAACCAGATCTGTCCAGCCATGGGTCGGATCACCAAAGTAACACCACCAGTGAATTTCCCATGCCCAATAACCTTTGTATGCAAAATTTCAGCCTTCTAGCTATCTCCAGTAGCTTGAACCAGGAACTGGTTCAACTTTGAACTAGTTGAACCAGATCTGGCCAGTAATGGGTCGGATCACCAAAGTTACACCACCAGTGAATTCCCCATGCCCAATAACCTTTGTATGCAAAATTTCAGCCTTCCAACTATCTCCAGTAGCTTGAACCAGGAACTGGTTCAGTCTTGAACCAGTTCAACCAGATCTGTCCAGCCATGGGTCGGATCACCAAAGTAACACCACCAGTGAATTTCCCATGCCCAATAACCTTTGTATGCAAAATTTCAGCCTTCTAGCTATCTCCAGTAGCTTGAACCAGGAACTGGTTCAACTTTGAACTAGTTGAACCAGATCTGACCAGTAATGGGTCGGATCACCAAAGTTACACCACCAGTGAATTCCCCATGCCCAATAACCTTTGTATGCAAAATTTCAGCCTTCCAACTATCTCCAGTAGCTTGAACCAGGAACTGGTTCAATTTTGAACCAGTTGAACCAGATCTGGCCAGCCATAGGTCGGATCACCAAAGTAACACCACCAGTGAATTCCCCATGCCCAATAACCTTTGTATGCAAAATTTCAGCTTTCTAGCTATCTCCAGTTGCTTGAACCAGGACCTGGTTCAACTTTGAACCAGTTGAACCAGATCTGGCCAGCCATGGGTTAGATCACCAAAGTTACACCACCAGTGAATTCCCCATGCCCAATAACCTTTGTATGCAAAATTTCAGCCTTCCAACTATCTCCAGTAGCTTGGACCTGGAACTGGTTCAACTTTGAACCAGTTGAACCAGATCTGGCCAGCCATGGGTCGGATCACCAAAGTTACACCACCAGTGAATTCCCCATGCCCAATAACCTTTGTATGCAAAATTTCAGCCTTCCAACTATTTCCAGTAGCTTGAACCAGGAACTGGTTCAATTTTGAACCAGTTGAACCAGATCTGGCCAGCCATGGGTCGGATCACCAAAGTAACACCACCAGTGAATTCCCCATGCCCAATAACCTTTGTATGCAAAATTTCAGCCTTCTTGCTATCTCCAGTAGCTTGAACCAGGAACTGGTTCAACTTTGAACCAGTTGAACCAGATGAACCAGGCGAGATACGGTGTCGGCACTATGCTCATCGTGTTCAGCGACCCCGATTTACTATCTTTGGGTACCACCCCAAGGCCGAAAAACGCTGTTTTTGCCCGTTTTTAGACTATTTTCAAATTTTCGGACTTCAAATTTTTCAGCTTGAAGGTGTCCAAAAACGCTATTTTTTCCATTTTTGACCATCTATAAAAATCGAACCAGATCGAAATTCGGAAAAAAACATAAACTTGCTAAGTACCATTGCCTAGATATTCAAAAAATAGTATAGAAAAATTTTTCCTATGGGCCGTTCGAAAAATCGAGTTAACACAAAATTGACAAAAATCATGCTGAATACAAAGAAAAAAACCCCACTTTCAAACCCGTACGTAAGAGAAAGTCGATTTTTTCAAAGTTCATTTTTTCCGGGCAAGTTTGGTATCATTCGAAAGCTCTCGGCCTGGAGATTTCAAAAATGTAAATTAGCTCTTAATTCCTTCCCGTTAATTAGTTATGCCTAATTAGCACTTTTTAAAATCCGCAAAGTGCCTTTATAGCTCATATTATGGGGGGCTCTCCACGAACGTAAATACGAAGAGAGGGTAAAGACGAAAACGAAATAGACGATATAACCGATTCTAAGCAGAAGAATAGGCTAGCTAGGACCCCCATGATTTTCTTTTGCTGTGGTTTGGTTTTGGACTTACAGACGGACACCAGACTGCTTTTGCTCTCGTGTGCTTAAGCATTCATACTTATATACGTATACACTGATAGCTTGGACTAAGCTTAATGTGCATATATATTACGTATATGTGTACGTATATTACATATTATGTATAGACAAATCTATGATATATATTCTTAATGTGCATACTATATACATACGTATATATATAATATATATTATATATATATAATATATATATATATATATATATATATATATATATATATATATATATATATATATATATATATATATATATACATAGGTTTTGGTTTTGAGGGAAGGCTGAGCATAGAAGCTGAGGGGTGGAGTCAATTGCAGTTACTGGTGATTGACTTATTTTGTGTAACGCAATGTCTGCCCTTTTTCTCTGTGTAGGATATTCTCAGTCATGTAAGTAGGATTAGGGAAGTCTTAACTTAAATGTGTCTCTTTCAGTATGACAACTTTCCGTGGTCTTTAGTGTCCGACTATCATACATATATATACGCACATACATACGTGGTGTAGTGAACGTAGTGAACGTATGTCTATAAAGTATAATGTTTGTCACGTTTACAGTGTGCAATTTGCAACAGTTTTGTCTTTGTGCAAATATATATATCATCGAGCTAAAAACAAATATATACTTGACACTTCTTAAAAACAACTGTATAACAATTATCAACCATTTAGATATGTTTTGTAGTCGTGATTTACATTTTTAATTCCAAATTGAGCCAAAAGCAAAGCTGTGTTCAGATCGGAAATCAGGCGAGGAGTTGGGATTTGTGGAGGTTTGGGTTTGGGAGGTGTGGGGGGTAGGGATGGGCGCGGGAAAAAAGGACTGGAAAAAATGGTTTTTCCGTTTTTTTCCATTTTTTCCGATGGGGTGGAAAAAAATGGAAAAATATTCCTAACGTTATTTTGACGATTTTTTACAATAAAATATCATGTTTTCTGAGCTTTTTCAGCAATTTCACACTATTTACAACCTTTTCCGTGGGTCATAGTAGGTGGGGGTATGCTAAATCTGACGAAATTGTATTTGGGTTTTTTCGATGCATCGGAAAAAAATGGAAAATATTCGGGACATGTTCTGAAAGTTAATTTATAACATCGGAACATTAAGAAACCATCAAAAACAGTGTTTAATGAGGTAAGAATGCAATATTCATGCATTTGAGCTAACTTTGGGTTTGGGATTTAGCGTTTTTCCCTTGGAATGTGAAAATGATTGCGTAACTCAGGTAGAGTTAATATAATTCAATACCTAACATGTAGTGTTCAACCAAAACTGTTAAAATATCTGGAATTGTTTACTTTACGGAGCGTGTTACCTATGAAAACCACAAACTAGGTCTAGTAGAACCGCCAAAGTATACAGAAGTGACATGTCCTTTGCTTTAACAGCATCACCCGCTGAATATATTTGATTTCTGTAACCACTACTGGAATTTTTCTAAGCGCTTGTGTAATTGCATTACCCCTGTGGGGCTACAAATATCGTGAAAACTGCTGTGCATGCAAAAACATGAAATAACGCAACTTTTAGCACATTGTGTAATTTTGGAGTGACCGGAAAAAAAGGAAAAAATGAAAAAAAACGGAAAAAAGGTTTTTTGCGGCAATCTTTTTTATCCGGAAAAAACCAACCCTAGTGGGGGGGCCCTCTCACTTTTCTGTTCCCCATCCACTTTTCGGACTTTTTTGTCAGTTTCCTGGCTTTTTCCTACAGGGGGGAGGCCCTGGCTTATTTTTACTGGGTTGGGCCGTCCCCCATTCGGCGACCTCCCCCCATTAGAGGGCCCCCATGAAAAGCCCCCCATAAATTTCGAGCTCCCCCCCATAACCTCCTGTAACCCAAAAAATTGCCAATTTCTATCATTTTAACCATAAATTTTTGAAAATTTTCCGGCTTCGCCGGATTTATAACGAAATTTTCACTATTTTAGCTTGATAAACACCTAAAATTAGTAATTTTTTAGCGATTTTTGGCATTTTTGCACAAACAACGTAAAAGATTAGCAAAATTTTTCCAAAAATATGCCCCCAATTTTGGTGAGCCATGGGGGGCAACTTCGAGCCCCCCCCCCCCCATAAAGCCCCCCATAAATTTTGGCCTAAAAATAAGCCAGCGGGGCGTGGTTGGGGGCGGCCCTGCTAAAATCGGTCCCCCCATTATCGCCCCCTCCAGGACTAGGGCCTGCCGACCATCCAGACTTCAGATGTCAACAAAAATATTGTTTTGAGGGTACATTTTCAAATACTTTTCCGGCTTCGCCGGATTTTTGTCCTTTTTAGCAGCTATTTTAAGCTTACATTTAGGTTAAAAATAGTAAAATTTTTAGCTCAGCAACAAAAATATATATATTGCTATTTTTAACAATTTTTGAAACAATTTTCTCCCCCGGAAATACGCTCCCCCACCTGGGGGTCCGCCCTGTGGCTTCCCCACCAGAAATTTTAGCCTAGGAAAAGCCAGGTCGTTCAGACATGTCGAACAAGTTACGTTTCAAATTTTCAAAATGTTATCAATGTTTTAGCTACTTCCTCCATTTTTGGAAGCCTCCTCTCACCTCCCTTTCTCTGATGGCGGGCGGCGGGCTACCCCCAACAAAAAATTTCTTTTCGGAGCCCGATATTTCCGAAAATAAATTTTATCCTACCACTCCCTGCGTGAGAACACAATATATGAATTATGAAGAGGAAATTTTTGTGAGGGTCTCAAAGTTTTGTTTATATATATATATATATATATATATATATATATATATATATATATATATATATATATATATATATATATATATATATATATATATGCTTGCCACCCCGCATTTTTTCATGTCTGTGAGGCCTATGGTTCTTGTATGCGTGACAATTTGCCTGAACTGATTCTATTATATATTTGCAGATAGGTAACTTAGCCACTCTTTGTTTTTTGCCTGCTTGCACTGTAATTCAGTTGCAGTTCCTGATCAGTGAGAGTGATGCCTGTGAAAGAGAACGGCGTTCTCAGTTCCCCGGTTCGTGACGGCCCCGCCGGAGAAGGCAACCAATCCGGCAGTCTTCTGATGGACCCTGAGGATCCAGAGTACATTAAGGAACTCCAGCGTCCGGCTGGAATAAAGGTGTGTTGGACTTAGAATGTTCTGTTCTGTCTACTGGCGTTTTCTGGATATTGAAGAAGTCGAATTAAGAGTTGGATAGTGCAGCACGAAATGTAGAAGATTGCTGCTTGTCAAAATCTGTGAAAAGTGTTCAGGAAGTGAGAATTCAGTTCTGAAGGCGCCGAAATAAATTAACAATTTTAGAAAAAATCATTAGGATAAGAGTGAGCTGATACTAATAAATATAGTTTCCTTCTTTACCCATTTTCACTCTTTATATATATACTTTACTTTACTTTAGTCTTTATATACTTTCTCTTTGCCCATTTTTAATTTTGTGTTAATTTTTTCTTGCCTTTCAGGAGGATCTAAGCGAGATGGATCGTCGAAAGCGGGTGCGTCAGATTCTAAATTCTTCCATATTTCGTGAAGAATTGGAGGATCTGATCCTATCCGAGCACTCCGTTGACTACGGCGGGGGAGGTGGGACGGGTGGAGTCCGACCTCCCAGCAAAGGGATCAAGGCTCTAGAGCAGCTGTCTGAACTATTGCTTCCACAGGGTGCCTCTGGCATATCTTCCATTCAGAGTTCTAGTAAGAGCTGTAACTTTAACCTGTTTACTTACGTAATTCCTTTTACCACTTGTTGTTGGAAATAAAGTTTTGTCATTTTTATCATATCTGGAAATAAAGTTTTATAATTTTTCTATCATCATTATCAAGTTTTATCATTTTTGGTCAAATTGTGTATATTTGCCTGTCTTTTAATGGAAATAAAAATCTTGCAAAGATTTTTTAAAATGCTGCTCCTTACAGGCAGTCCTCGTTTAATATCTCTTGAGAACTGGAATTCCAGCTAGCCATTTTTGAGTTATGTTGAAAATTGCAAGACTTTCTTTTTATAGTGTTTCATTATGCGGATGTCTATTTTAGTTTTTAGTATTTTTAGTATATACCTGCATGATTGGTATTTTAGGTAAGACGCATACGGCCATTCCTATTGCGGATTTGAAGGGAATGGATGCTGGAAAGTATACCAAATCGGAGCGAGCTCTGCGAAACAAGCTGGCCTCTCTATTTCGATTGGTTGACCTGTTCCACTGGGCCCAGGGCATTGAAAATCACATTAGTGTATGCACTAGCGTAGCCAGAAAAAATTTTCGGGGGGGAATGCCAAAATCTGGTGGGGGGTCTGGGGGGCGGAGCCCCCCAGAAGTTGAAAAATTTTTCAAATTTGTAACGTCTGAGGAATTTTTTCAAAGCATTCTTTGAATTAAAGAAGCGAAATGAGGCTCAATATTTCATTGACGCAAATGATGCATAAACTGGGCGAACCACATCCAATAGGGTATTTTGCACTCATTTTCGGCGTTCCAAACCCATATTATGATGGTAAATACGCGCCGAAGGCGCGAAAATTTTTTGAAAAATGGGCGTTTTACACATGGCAGGAAAAATTCCTGGGGGGCAACACAATTTCGGGGGGGGAATTCCCCCCCGACCCCCCCCCCGGCTACGCGCCTGAGTGTATGCCTTGCCTTTAGTTTATTCATTATGATCAGCTTTTAAGAGTATTTACCTTGTTCAGAATGCAGAGCAGAAGTGTGCGTAATTGAATACCAGCCATTCTAAATTTGAAAATCTTCAAAAATTAGCCAAGTGGGTTGGCCAAATTTGTTTCTCCGATTTTTCAAATTTTTTTCTTGGTTTGTCCTGTCTTTATTGATGTCGTTTCCAATTTTAGCTTGTCATTTTCTGTTGTTTCTTCAGCATCGGTTGAGTGAAGAGTCAGAAGAATTTCTGATCAACCCTCACGGACTGTTGTATCATGAGATCACTGCCGGCTCTTTGGTTAAAGTACACCCTAAGGTACGACGGTACAGGTACACACTAAGATGGGGGGGGGTGCATAAGGGAAAGAAAAGCAAAAAAAGAAAAGAAAATCCAGTTTTCAAAATTTTCCTTGTTTTGGTGCTTTCATTGTTTGCTTGGGATCCACTGGCTATCGTTGTTTTGATTTCATTTGAATTTTCACTCTTTTATTTTAAATCCTTGTGATTTTGATGTAGCTTGAAGTTCAGTTTGCGTCTAGACTGTCGGTCAAAATTTAGTACCCAAAGGGGCTTTTGGGAGGGAGGAGGAATTAGAAGTAAAAGTCGTTTATGGGAGGGGCCAGCAATAAATTAGATAAGTAGAACGTCGGACAGCCGTATGATACTAAGGTGTGACATCCTTTAATATTGCTTTCTCTGTTCTCGCTTGTTTTTATTGAACTCATTTATTTTTTATTTTTATTGATTTTTATTTGTTTGTTTTCTGTAGGGTGAGATTGTGGACGGTGGTAGCAGTAATCTGGGAGTGAATGCGGGCGGCTTCTCTCTCCACTCTGCCATTCATCAGGCTCGCCCGGACATTCGATGCGTGCTTCATTTGCATACGCCCGTGGTTGATGCGGTAACTATTCTGTGCTTTATTTTTCCAATGTGAGGAAAGTGTTAGTCTTCTCTTCTACTGTTAATATGTCTGCGTACTCAGTTGCAGTCCAGTTAAAAGACAGTAGCTAAATTTGAATTTGTAGATACATAACTGGGCTTATTCAGGGATTTTTTCTTGGGGGGCTTCTTGGGCTCCCCAAAAGTCCAAGGAGCAAGCAATTTGGGCGGGGGGAATTTTTCCAAAACTATGCATAAAATAGCGCTATTTTCCTAGTATGCAGCCAAGTCGGAAAATGTATGAAGATTTGTCCTTATAAGCGACTTTTTCAGGGGCAAAATTGGGTACCAAAAGGGGCACCCGGTGGTTTTGGGGAGAGATTTTAGTTTATGGAGGGGCCCCACTTTGTATAAGCCCAGCTTAATTAGAGATAAAATTCGTGTGTATTTTGTGTGTTAGTTCCTTGCTACCAGTAATTGGTTGGTATTGAGTCTCCTTTTTTCAGGTAGCAGCCATGAAATGTGGCCTGATGCCGATCAGCCAGGAGGCCCTTCAGCTGGGGGTCATCTCCATACTTGACTATCTGGGACCCTTGACTGACAGTGCTAAACTGGAGTCGGCTGTGAGGTCGGCACTGGAGCCTAACAGCAAGGTATATACATGATTTGATGTGCAATGCACTTGTGCGTTTATTGTCACCTTCAGTTTGGGTACGAACTCCTAGCTTGAGGCTTAGTTGGCAACTGTGGCCTCGCACTGTCAGAGCGATCGGAGCTTTAATGCGGAAGTCGTGGGTTTGGGTCCCAGCAGAGGCCCCTTAGTTTTCGAGTCGCAGTGGCAGGAGTTAGAACAAAATTTCTCCAAAATATCAATATTTGATAGCTTTTTAACCACATAAGTGATGGTAAGATTTGCTGTAAAAAAGGAAATTCTCCTGAGGTAGTATAGTCTTATGTGGACATTGAAGTCTGGAAAATTGAGTTATATATTACTTATTTGTAGTGGAACTGTACCTAGAAGGAGGTTGTAGTTCAGCGTTCTAGAGATGCGATCAGAAGTTTGAGCCGGTACTAGGTGGTTTTTAATTTTTACAGAATTTCAGGCCTATGTTTTTCCTGATATTCTGGGCATAGACTTATTGCGTACATTTTGTGTTGTTTGCCATAATGTTATACATGTTATAAAGCTACCAGTTACTACGTAATTTTTTATTTTTAATTACTTTGTTGGAAAACAGCTTTTGATGTTGTTGCTGTATGTATATTTTGCTGCATTCAATTCTGGCTGTACAGTTTTGCTATGCTATCGTTGGCTGATTATGAACGATAAAACATTTTCATGTATCTATTTTCATGTTTATTTTTATTTCGTGATTTTTTATGTACTGTTTTTCAGATTGTTCTGATGCGTCGCAACGGTTTTTTCATCTGCGCAGATTCTATTGAACAAGCCTTTCATTATGCACGGCTTTTGGTGTTAGCCTGTGAAACTCAGGTATCCGTTTCAGTCAAACAACAAAGGGGAGAAAGACTATTGATTGCCATGTTTTAGGTGCATGTCGGACCCCATTGTTTGCTCGCATTTTTAGAATTAATCTGCTCAGGTCTGTCTTTTTGCATGCACCTTTTTAGCCTGTAACCTTGCTACTAACAACGCTAACACTTTGCATGTAGTTTCTGGTGTTTTATACTTAGGAATGTATTTAGGAAGCTTTTTTGTTATGTAAGCTCTCGTTAGCTCTCACAAACAGTGCATTAATATTCCAGAGTTTGGTGAAAAAATTGTTAAAAGTTAAGTCATTTTACAAGGCAGGCAAGGGTGTGTAGAAATTGGAAGTTCGATTCAGTACATTTTAAGCTCAAACTATTGTCTTAAATAACCTCTGTATTACGACTTGCAATATTTAAGTCAGAATAAATGGCCCGGTTTTCTCAGTCTTGCTGTTTTATTATCAAAGTTTTTAAAATTTTTTCAAAAAATCAAATTTTTTTGTTTCCATTCCATTCCTCATGTTTTCATTTTTATTCGAGTTTTCTTAACTGAAGCTGCTTTGGCTCTGTTGGTTTTATTATTGACCAATAACTTGTTAGATTGATTTGCTGTGCTGGGATTGCATGCAAAATTAGTCATTTGTGACTACGTGGTAGAGCTCTAAGTGTCCGTTTGTTGCTATACGTATATGGTGGTGCAATTAGTTAATTTAGGTGGGAAGGGGGGGAGCAGGGATTTAGCGCACAGATCAGCAGCTACAACAGAGAGCGACTGTCTGCTGTTGTACTGTTTTATCATTATTCTGGGCTTATTCTAGGGAATTTTTCTTGGGGGGGGCCTCGGGGGCGAGTCATTCTTGGGGGGGCGAAAATTTTTCAAAGTTTTTCTAAAAACATGCTAAAAATAGCGCTGTTTTTATAGTAATCGACTAAAAATCTCCGGCGAAGCCGAAAAATTTTTGAAAATCCGGCCTTCTGAGCGATTTTTTCAGGGCAAAAGTTGGTACCAAAAGGGGCACCCACTTTTTGGGGGGGGGGCCGATTTTGGGGTGGGGAAGGGTGTCTACAGTACAGCTCAAAAAAACTTTATTTTTTGCGAAGTTCGCCTTTTTTGCGAACTTCACGAACTTGGTGAAATTTCGCCAAATTTTGCGAACTTCACGAAGAATTTTTCGCGATGTTTCGCGAAGTTTTTTCAGTTAGCTAATTGAGGGGCTTTCTCCATTGTAAAAATAAAAAGTTGAGTGGGCAAGCAAAATTTCAATTTTGTTTTGATTCAAATCCAAACTTCACGAATTTCGCGAACTTCTCCAAATTTCGCGAACTTCGCGAAGGATTTTCGCGAAGTTGTTAGTTATAAATAGTGAAAAGTCCGGCAACCAGTTTCAACCTCTTCAGGAATTCGGGTATTATATATCTGGAATGAAAGAAAGCAGCATGGCATGTACGTACGCAACCAGATACGCTCTAATTAAACCAACTGACATTTTGTTGTAGACCTTCATAATCCACTACAGGAATGCGAATAGCTCCGAGTGGGCCTAAAACTCTGATAACACGCTCCTAAAGTTTGACCAGAAAATGTAGGGAGCAATAGTTTTGTTCATAGTGAATTAGCGGTACAAGTTTGCTGCAGCAATGTATATATTTTCTGAACTGTTGAGGAACGAACTTTCTTTTGGTTGAAAAAGAAATTTGAAAAAATTAAAATTCATCAAAACAGATGTTTAGGTTTTGAAAGATCAGTAGGTGCAAGGAACTAGCCGTTTGGTGGAAAATTATCACATGTCCCAAACATCAGCTAATTTCCTCAAGAAGTGCGATAGTTATATATATATTCAAGTTTTTCTATTTTCAAATATTTTTGCCGCTTTTTCAAATTTGACTGGCTATTACTAGCGACTCTTTCAATGGAGAAATTTTTTAATTGGATTTTCAGGACCGCTTATGCGTCAGCTTTCATGCGACCTATGTGGTACGTATTTCAAAATTTGAAAAGCGATGTTGTCGAGAAATACCACTTTTTGACCCAAAATTTCGGCAATGCGAATCTAGCAAAAGTAAGTATATATATAAAATAGCATAACCATTAAGTTTAATCTGAGCTGAATCCAACGATATAAAGTTTTCGTGGCTACAACTTATAATGCCCCGCAACGAATTTTCAAGCAATTTCCTTATTTCAGCTGATTTTTGACAAGTTGTGGTACGTGTTTCGCATTGATTCACCGCAACTAGTGTAAACTAGCCAAAAACCAGCTAAAAGGAAGCCTTGTTGAAAAATTCGTCGCAGGGGAAATATAAATCGTAGCCACGAAGACTTTATATCGTTGGATTCAGCTCAGACTGAACCTTATTATTGTGCTATTTTTAGTCGCTTTTGCTACATAGATTCGCATTGCCGAAATTTTGGGTCAAAAAGTGTATTTTTGGAAAACATCGATTTTCAAATTTTGAAATAACACATAAGTCACATGAAAGCTGACACATAAGCGGTCCTGAAAATCCAATTGAAAAATTTTTCTATTGAAAGAGTCGCGAGTAATAGCCAGTCAAATTTTGAAAAGCGCAAAGATCAAAGGGTTTTGAAAATAGATTTATATACCAGCATGTAGGCCTTGGCCTGTACTTTCTATATATACCACCAATAAAATCAGCATTCGGTTGGATATACTTCGGGTGGGCTAGCCTCAATACATATCATCTTTTCCTCCACAGCTGGGGGAAAGATTGCACCAAATTTCGTTCGTTATAACTATATATACCAGCACATAAATGTCATTTAAAGGCATAAAACGCAATATAGCGTTTCTAAAAACTCGTTGCCAGCAACCAGGCTTAATATTCATCAGGCATGCCAAACTTAGTAATGGTCCAACATTGCTAGGAAATTAAGATCTATGTCTAAAAAACCTTCTTATTTTCTCCTGTAATTTATAATTTTATCGTCTTCTGCATTAACTTGCAATATTAAGATACACCTCCTGCCGTATTAACCTTCAAGAAATTGAGAGTTTTACTTATGATGGGTGGCAAAATCGCACAAAAGTGTTCAGGGGTCATCCAGTTTACGAAACCGTCAAAAATGCCCACATTTCATGTCACAAAAATGTTGTTTATGGACCCAATTTTCCTGTTATCCGCATGATTTGCCCCCTAGGAATATTTGCCATCATTCCGTCACAGGGCCAAGCCATAATGGCGTTTTTCGGCAGCGGATGGTCTATATATTGAGGGGTACCATCACAGTTCAAATGAGTAAACAATTACACAGTTGTTATTTTTGCACATTTTGTCAATGACTATTATATAGCAGGGTATTTTTAAGGGATTTTTTCGGGGGGGCTTCGCGGGGCCCCCCCGGGCCCGGGGGGGAGAAATTTCCGGGGGGGGGGGGGGAGATTTTTGGAAAATGAGCCGAAAATTGCTATTTTTTGGCGTATTTGTTACGTAGAAGCGCAAAAAGTTCTGAAAAATGGCAGGATTTGAGCCAAAATAGCTATTTTTAAGTTAAAAAAATCTCCGGCGAAACCGGAAAATTTTTGAAAATTTGACTATTTTTGGAAAAAATGTGGACCTCATTAAGGGGGAAGACCAAAATCCGGGGGGGGGCGCGCCCCCCCTGTGAAAAATACCCTGTATAGTTGGGATGCGTTGCTTAGGCTAGATTTGGCCGAAACACGATTTTGGCAAAAATGCGATTATTTTGTTTTAAACATAGATTTCTCAAAAACTACAACCCAACGGATTCACGTGATTTTGACTGGATGAAAATTTGCACTATTGCCGAAGGACATCTTTTAGTTTGGGCTAAAACCTTCCAGTTGCGAGAAAACGGGATACAAACTTGCGAAATTTCGTGTCACCGCACATTGTCGGATTTTCTGGAGTATTGAGATTTGTTGAGCCAAATCAAAAAATGTCCCTCGGCCCACATGTCCTTCATATCATGGCACAAGAAGAAATTTAGCCCGATTCTACACTCTTCAGAAATCGATGTTCAAAAATTTTTGGTCTATATTCAGCCTGTTAGATGTCAGTATGTCAAAAAATTTTTGCTAATTTTGCTAGTTTCGTGAGCTCATCCGAATGTATAGTCAAGCGGGGGAAAACCCACGTTTTCTTTCTTGGACCAGAACTTTCGACTGGTTTGGACTAGCACGACTTTGATACTATATTTAATTAGGGTTTGCCCTAAGCTTTCGACTGAGGTATAGTTTGTCTCTCTAGGCTGTGTCATTATGGAGAAATCGGGAAACCGTGTCGGGAAAAACCCAATGCGGGAAAAACCCATCGGCGCGAAAAAACCCACCCGGATTTTTTGCTGGAAGCGTGTCAGAACAATTTTGACGGTGCCATTCGAAAAGCTGGTTGTTTTTAGTAGGTCTACATCGAAAAATACCAATATTTTTTTGAAAAATTTCAGAGAAAATTGAATTTTGAAAATTTTGTATGTTTAACACGTAAACATAGGTAAATTTTGGAAATTTTTAAAAATTGTTTATTTTCGCCAGTTTAAGCATCTTATAGTGTAGAAAACGCGTTTTTCTTGTATTTAGAGCCAAACTATACCCATTTTACTGCAAAAATAAGCATTTTTGGTCAAAATTGAAATTTTGGCTTGAAATGGCGCCATGTCCGATTTCGACCCCCTGGAGCACCCACAACAGAACGAACCCAGGTAAAACCTATACCAATTTAATCTATAATCTATAAGCTCTATTAGACAAATGTGTGTTTATGTATGTATGTTTTCTATTAAACAAATGTATTAGTTTGACCTTTCCTGCTAACGGTTAGAAAAATATTCGATTTTGAAAAGCGGGTTTTTCTCCCGCCGATGGGTTGTTTCCCACCAACTCTAGGTCACCCCCAGGTCGCACCAGAGGGGTTAGAGCAATGTGGCAAGTGGCACATATCATCATGAAGCCCAACAGATGCCCTACACATACATACTATCCGCTTTGGTCTAGGTCTTTCCCAGGCCCGCACCCAGGATTTTGAAAAGGGGGGGTCCAAGGTAAAACGCAACGGGGGGTCTGGGGTGCGGAGCCCACCAGAAGTTGAAGAATTTTTGCATTTTCGCCAAAAAACAGTACATTGGACGTTTATTTCTAGCAAAAAGTGAATTTTCGCGCCGCAGGCGCGAAATTTTTTAAAAAATAGCTGTTTTTGTCATAAAAATAGCAAAAATTTTCCATTTTGTCATCCCAAAAGGGGGGGGGTCTAGACCCCTTGAACCCCCCCCCCTGGGTGCGGCCTTGGTCTTTCCAGTAGTTCAGGGTGACCAGCCGAAAATCCTTCGCGAAGTTCGCGAAATTTGGAGAAGTTCGCGAAATTCGTGAAGTTTGGATTTGAATCAAAACAAAATTGAAATTTTGCTTGCCCACTCAACTTTTTATTTTTACTATGGAGAAAACCCCTCAATTAGCTAACTGAAAAAACTTCGCGAAACATCGCGAAAAATTCTTCGCGAAGTTCGCAAAATTTGGCGAAATTTCACCAAGTTCGTGAAGTTCGCAAAAAAGGCGAACTTCGCAAAAAATAAAGTTTTTTTGAGCTGTACTGTATGGGGGTTCCACCCCCCCCCCAGAATAAGCCCAGTTATTTTAGGTAGGAAGTAGTTGCCTCCGTTTGTTTAGTAGTGCATAGTTTAGCTTGCGACATCTGTTGCGTTTGAAGGCACTGGTTCTTGTGTTCGGTGGTGGTACGAAGGGAGTTCTTTGATTATTGTTGGCCCCCCCCCGTGGCCGTAAATTTGTAATTAATATTCACCAGTTAGTTAATAAGTTTTTATGTCCTGTTTCTATTGTCTTAGCCCTCCCAAAATTTGGTATTCGCAGTATTTTTGTTATAACCACCCTGGGATTTGTTTCTTGGGAGTCCTCCTAGTCCTACGTGTTGTCAAGAGTACATAATGATAAGAGTGAATACAGTACTGGGCTTTTTCTAGGCGAAAATAAAGTTGAGGTGGGGAAGTGGGGGGAACCCAAAAAGTGGGGGGGGGGGGAATCTAAAGTGGTCTAAAATTGGAACCCAAAAGGTGGGGGGGGGGTGAATCCAAAGTGGTCTAAAATTGGCAAGAATGCAGTAAAAAAATAGCCTGTTTTCTACATATATTGCTATAACTATGTTAAAAAGTGCTCAAAAAGTGCGTTTGAGTACCAAAATAGGCGATTTTTGACCAAAACATTCCGGCTGAGCCGGAAAATTTTTGAAAATTTTGACCAAAAATCCTTAAAATTTGGCATTTTCTGGGCACCTTATAGTGAGTGGGGGGAAGCCCAAAAAAGTGGGGGGGGGACCCAAAAAGTGGGGGCCCCCCACCCACCACCCCAGTAAAAAAAGCCCAGCAGTAAACATTACATTCTCGGTTATTTGGGCAAAAGCATCAAAGCAAAGCTCACCGCCCCATAGACACCTCCCGCCCTCCTCTTTTCAATCAGATTCGCCCGCTATGCTTATGCGCTGAAGCTTACAATAGACACACTTTGGTACCAACTGAGTAATTGCGTTTTAGACTTTCAGCTTGCAAGCATAGCGTGCAAATTTGTGTGAAGGGAGGAGGCCTCTTTGTGGGGTGGATCAACAACAGGTGGTGCGCAGAGCGTGGCTTTTACTCTAATAACTCTGACTGCGCTTACTAAGTAGTGACACTAAGTTAGTGTCATGCTCTTATGGATTATGTACTCTTTATATGTTTGGATGTTGTGTTGGCTGCAATGTTGAATAGGATCTTTATGTTCATTAGTGTGTAGTTACTGACTGTTTGGGCGTCTCTGCAAGTAGTGTAGATAGATATGTAGATTTCTGCATAGCAGTGTTGTTGTCCTTTGTAGGTGATTTTTATGCGTAGTGGCGGGTTTGCTGTGTTGGGTACTAGTGTGGAGGAATCACTGCATCTGACATCGGGTCTGATTAATGCCTGCGAGGCACAGGTACACATAAGGTGTTGTGGTTGTTGTGGTTGTTGTTGTCTGCATTTTGCTTTTCTGCCCTATTTATAGTCAGCTTTCAAGTTTTTGTTAAGCTAAAGGTATAGCTGTTATGACTATTCAGATATGGGGTTTTTCAAGAGAAAGTTTCGAGGGGAACTTGGGGGGGGGGAGGAGTTGGTGGGTGAGTTCCCGCCACTTGTTGGAGGATTAACCACAAAGGAGGAGACCTGAAATAATTGACAGTATATAAGCCTGTTTTAATTTGTAAGTCACCACATAAGTTTAGAAATGCTGAAACTAGAGAATGGAGAATTGAAATTTTGACCAGAAAACTAAAATTATGTGACTGTCCATTTTGTCATAATATTATGCATGTTCCTAATCCTAAGATAAATGTTTGCAGGTTGTAATAATCTGGTTGAACGTAACATAACAATTATCTATGGAGTGAATTTTAGGAGATTACTTTGGTCACTACGCTGCTTGCTCACTGTTGTGTTCTCGTTTGCAATTTGCATACTTTTAGGTTTTATTATATTTTTGTGTAAACAATTTTAAATAATGTAACAATAGTATGTTGTTGCGATTGAGTTAAAATCAAAATTTAATCCGGCAGAATTGGCACCGCATTGCCACCGCCCACATTTTTTCATTTTGGCAGTTGGCTTTATGGTTTTCTTATTCCTTAAAAACTCAGATATAATTCAGTGAAACAAAGTTATCTTTTACTACGCCACGCTCGTTTCTTTGCGCCTAGAACTTTGAACGACTTGGTGTACCCAATTAAGACTGCAATGTAATAGTTCCAGACTGCAAGTCTAAATACATACGTAGTTAGAAATTCTGTATTTCCGACTTATGTATGCATTTTCAATTCTTAAGCTTACAATCGGAATATAATTTGAGATGGTATGAATGGTATCGGTATGGTATGGGCTTGTCATTTGTAGGCTTTTCCTTTTTATCGTTACAGGAGATTGGTGGTTTTTAGGTCCGAGCTGCCCGTGCCGGTATAGATAATTTGCATATTCCCAGTGTTGAAGAGCAACGAAAGGCGCACGAGGCTTCCATTGCTGCCGTGACCTCTGGTCAGGCTGGCAGACGATGGAAACCCGGAGAATTGGAATGGGAAGCTTGGATGCGGGTTTTGGATAATTCGGTATTGGTCCGATTTTGTTTACTTTGTCCTTGGGTGTTCCTTGTTTTCGGTAGCTAGGAATAGAGCTAGATCATAAAATGATCCTTCATGCCAGGACAAACACAAATATATAATGTAGTTTAGTGATCTCCACAAAAACTGTGATTCTCTTTTGTACGCGTTTTCTACTTACAGTTGTATATACATTTCCTTTGCTGTTATTATTGTTGCATACAATAATTATAGGGGAGCGCGAGAGCGCTCCCCTATAATATGGGTGTAAAAGGCTCAGTGCGGCCCTTGGAGACCCGTTCGAGCTCCGTGCCAGCTAAATACTCAACGAAACTGGACAATTTTGGTATCGTTGGAATCTACACGACGAGTACTACAAGTCGCAAAAAAGTTTTGGTCAAAATTTCCAACTTTGAAAATTTTCGCTTCCGGGCAAGTTAGGTCCGTTTGTTTTTTTTTTCCGTGTAAGTCACGCTTGGAAAAATGCAATTTTCTGTCGCAGTGTTAGAACGATTTGGGCATTTTCAGCAGGTGAAGTTTGGTTTTTCTGAACGTATATACCCCGAAAGTGAACCTTTTTGATATTTTTTCGCTTCCCGGCCCGGCCAAAAGTGGACTTGGCGCTAAAATGGCCAAAAATGGCCAATTTTTTGTCAAAGCTACAGGACTCAGGGAAGACGCTAGAGAGACGTGGTTTGTTGCATAAGGATCTACGGAAGGGTTTATATGTCCTAACGAGGGCGATTTTTGATATCTGGCCAGGATCGTTCTGGCGGCCGGCCCAAAGTTGGTCCGGCCAAATAGCCATTTCCGGAAAATTTCTAAGTCCCAACTCTACAGGAAATAGTCAAAAATAGGCCTAAATATGCTGTTTTGGGCCATATAGTGGGACGCATATAAGGGTTATCGGGGTCGCTGAAAACGATGAGCATAGTCGCAGCGCTGTGCGGTGCTGCTATCGTGCTGTACTGTTATGCAGCAACCATAGCACGCTGTCTGTAGACTTACTGTAAACGGCTAAACATATGAAACTTGGTGAAAATTATGTCTGTAGTAAGGAGGAACTGTAGCTATGTGAGTTAGTACACTCTGTGGCTTCCACCGTGCTGTATGTGCTGCCCCAAACACAGCACAGTCGATAACAAGTTATTCTTTCGTCACTGGTATTTGAAATTCGGCATACAGATTGTTTAGGACATGACAAACTATTATAGATACGTTTTGTATACTTATTACGATGTTACTATGTGGTTGCGCTGTAGTGGAGTGCTGCAGAAGTACAGCACGGCCTGTAACTAACTACAGTTAAGTTGCAATCGCCCGAAATTTTGCACACAAGTGCAGCAGAGCATTGCAAATCGTGCCGTATGAGTTTCCTTCACCGACAGTAAAGTTTGCATGTGATTGCGCTGCAGTAGAGTGCTGCTGAAGTACAGCACGGCCTATAACTAACTATAGATAACTTGCAATCGTTTGAAATTCTGCAGGCAACAGCGGAATAGCATTAGAAATTGTGCCGTGTAAGTCTCCTTCTTTGGCATTAACGTTTGCGTCTGGTTGCGCTGCAGTAGAGTGCTGCTGAAGCACAGCACGGCCTATAACTAGCAACAGACAAACAGCAATCGCCTGAAATTCTGCAGGCAACTGCGGAAAAGCATTAGAAATTGTGCCGTGTAAGTCTGCTTCTTTGGACATTGACGTTTGCGTATGGTTGCGTTGCATTAGAGTACTGCTGAAGTGCACCACGGCCTATCACTAGCAAGAGACAAAGAGCAATCGCCTGAAACTTTGTATACAAGCACGGAAGAGCATTGGAACGATTAATGATTGGCGGAATTTTTAAAGTTTCTTTCACATCGCTTTAACGTTTTTGCTTTTTACTGAGAGCCTTAAAAATGAAATAGGACAAGAATAAAAATGCTCCGGTGGAGCATGAAAAATGCAATATGGGTGACATTAGGTTGTGAATGGACAGAGGACTAGGTTTTAAAACGTTAATATGGGAGGGGCAGGTTGTAAATGCCAGGAGGACTAGGTTAAAAGCGCACTAATATGGACCAGCTTCGCTGAACAACCCATATTCGCGGTCACTCATGCTCCACTCCACATGACATACGAGTAAGATCCTGCATTCTTCAACTTTCAAAGCAAGCGGGGCGATTTTGAAATATTAAAGCTTATTCCAAATAAACAATGCAGTTCTGGTAGAAAGGTGTTCAAGGTGTGTTTTCTGCAGTGTCAGCGCAGAATCTTGTATTAAGTTGATGCGAAAAGCAGTTGACATTATGTACGTGTATTTTTAAGTTGTATAATAAAGGAGCACGACCACATATACTTGCAGGCCGTGCTGACATATCGTACAATTTTTCGAAGAACTGCCAATATCAACAGCAAGCAGCAGCCGATAGAAACTCTGGACAGTTTTCGCGAATATGGGTTGTTCAGCGAAGCTGGTCCATATTAGTGCGCTTTTAACCTAGTCCTCCTGGCATTTACAACCTGCCCCTCCCATATTAACGTTTTAAAACCTAGTCCTCTGTCCATTCACAACCTAATGTCACCCATATTGCATTTTTCATGCTCCACCGGAGCATTTTTATTCTTGTATAGTTGTTTTGTCGTTCTTCCCGTTGCTTATTAAATTGGTAATAAATCATTCTTCTTTAGCCTGCTGTTAGTTTTCGTTTTTTTTCTAGGGCTATCGCACGGGGCACGTCTATCGACCTGTACCAAAGTCGGGTGGGAAGCCTGGCGGAGGATCTGATGTTCAGATTCCTCCCACGAGCTCCTCCCTGGCATCACAGTTGGATGGTTTCATTGAGCCTACGTATGTGGTGTTAGAGTGCATAATAGAACAAGAGTATGAAACTATTGGAAACTTAGACTGCCGTACATAAAAAAAGTAATGCTCGGTGTGTGTTGTCACTTTGTTCCTAGCTACGCACATATTATACTGGAGTGTTGTTCAGCGAAAATACGCGAAGAAAATAAGATCAAAATGGGGGGAGGGGTTAAATGGCCTAGAAATGTTAAAAAGATACAGTAGAGTTAGCTTTTCCTTTCACCTATTCTGCTGTAGCTCAGTTAAAACGTAGAGTTTAAAAATGTCAAATTGTACACCAAAACCGACAATTTCCGGCTGAAATTCCTAAAATATTCTCCATTTCCCACCTCCTATTCGCTTCAATATTTTTCTGTGTTTCGTGTTTGTTTTAGCTCTCCTCATAAGCTGGCTGCCATTAAAGCAGCTCATGAGAAGGTACGATGGCTGTCCTCTCCCGGGGCCAACTATCAGAAGGTGGAAACGGTAGAAACGGACGCAGCAGGGCCCAGGAAAGTTACCAGAGTAAGTTTGATGTTTATTGAAGGGGGTCTGGGTTTTTTTTAGGCGAAAAAAGTGGGAGTGGGGAGAGTGGGGGGGGGGTGGAAATAGTGGAAATAAAATAATCTAAAAATGCCAAAATTACAGTAAAAAAGTAGCCTAAAAAGTGCTCAAAAATTGAGTTTAAGTACCAAAATAGACGGCTTTTCCGGCGAAGTTGGAAACGTTTTGAAAATTTTGACCAAAAATCCTTAAATTTTGGCATTTTCTGGGCATCTTATAGTGAGTTTGGGGGAAGCCCAAAAAGTAGGGGTCTGGCCGAGTGGGGGGAACCCGAAAAGAGGGGGGGGGGTTTCGCGGGGTCTTGTCTCGATTACCCCCCCCCAGTACTCAAAATCTTTAAAACTTGACCAAATGAGCTAAAATTTGGTGTGGGTATGTTTTCGACCACGCTGAGTTCAAATATCGCAAAATTTTTCGATTTCGCGAAATTAGAAATTTTTCGATTTCTAAGAGGGGACCAAGGGAAACCGAAAAATTTTTTGTCTTCGATTTTGCTGAAAAGATGTATATAGGGGTTTTCGGGGTCGTAGAACACGAATCTGAAGTCCGTTTTTGGATTCAGCTTTCCGTTCGCTCAGTATAAAAGCTAAAGATTTAAGCTTAAGATGTAAGCTTATACTGAGCGAACGGAAAGCTGAATCGAAAAACGGACTTCAGATTCGTGTTCTACGACCCTGAAAACCCCTACATACATCTTTTCAGCAAAATCGAAGACAAAAAATTTTTCGGTTTCCCTTGGTCCCCCCTTAGAAATCGAAAAATTTCGAATTTCGCGAAATCGAAAAATTTTGCGATATTTGAACTCAGCGTGGTCGAGAACATACCCACACCAAATTTTAGCTCATTTGATCAAGTTTTAAGGATTTTGAGTACTGGGGGGGGGGGGTAAACGAGACAAGACCCGTTTCGCGCCCCCCCCCAAATAAAGTAAACCCAGGGAGTTTTGAAAATACCGTTAATGGTTTTTTATCCGGGAGGGGGGGTTTGAACAGCCTGCCCGCCCTCCCGCTTCCCGAAATTCCTTACCAGGAGGTAGGTGCTTTTTTTGCCCCTTTCAGTCATTTCGGAGATAAATTTTCTAGAATGTTTCCGGCATTGTCTGATTTTAGTTCGCTTTAAACTTTAAACTTAATTTCAGCCAATTGTTTTAATTTTTAGCTCAACAGAAAAAATTAGCTTTTTCCGGGTTTTTTGAAAACAAGTGTGCCCCCCATGAACTTGAGACTGGAACTGCCTGTTACTTTCTCTTCACCAGAAAATGGCCTCGGAAAGGCCAGGTTTAATACTTTAATCTGTGTACATAGGTCCATAAGTGGATAAGAGAATGCCTGAGGTTGGATGAATGGAACTGGGATGGGGTGGGGGGAGGGTAGAGTTTTGAACCATGAAATTTGAAGTTAATACGATACCAGCTTTTCCAGCTTGTACCCCTGTTTTTTATATTTTTGTTTGTTATTAATTTTTGTTTTTATTATTTCTAGTGGGTGACCGGTGATGGACCCAGTCCAACACATGGCAGCGGTCCATCTGGCACTCTGCCACACAGTGGAAGTGCCATTGGTGGCACTGCCGACAAACCAAAACCGCCAAAACCTCCGATTGATCCAAAGGAATTTAAGGAGCGTCAGCGAGAGGTAATTCTTTCAGTGTTCAACATTACATCTGTTTTCCGTTTAACGGATACGTAATGTAATACGTAATACATATTTTATATGTCAAGAAAATGAAGTAAGAGAAGATGCTGGCTTGACAGGCGGATCCACAAAGGATACAAGGCATTAATAATTTTTTAGGAATTTTTGTTTCTGTGATGGCTTTTTGTTACTCATCAGTCATTTTACGGTTTAGTCTTTGCTGATGTTGACCTATGTGTTGACAGTGGGTGTGCTTGGGGAGTCAGCCCTCGTAGTCCTGGAGTCGCCCCTCACAATCTAGATTTTACCGTTGGCATAAAAACTGGATAAGGCCGCCGGCTTAACTCCCCCCAAATTTCTACTTCTTTTCTCTTGTGGAGTGTACAAGATTCCAACTGCTCTGCCTGGTTGAATAGCGCAATCTAATTATGCTCGTTTCATTTTAATCCAATTTAGTTAGAAGTAGGGTTCGTTCGTAATATTTGAATGCAGGCCCGCACCCAGGATTTTGAAAAGGGGGGGTCCAAGGGAAAACGCAACGGGGGGTCTGGGGGGCGGAGCCCCCCAGAAGTTGAATAATTTTTGCATTTTTGCCAACAGTACATTGGACGTTTATTTCTTGCAAAAAGTGAATCATCGCGCCGAAAATTTTTTAAAAATAGCTTGTTTTTGCCATAAAACTAGCAAAAATTTTGTCATCCCAAAAGGGGGGTCTAGAACCCTTGAACCCCCCCCCCGGGTGCGGCCTTGTGTGAATGCTCCTGGATTTGCCTTTACCTTATTTACCCTTACTAGCATATGTAGGGAATTTTGTGTTTTGCAGATAAAGGAGGCGAGACGCCAGGAGCGTGTCACTGCCGGACCACAGTCTCACATTTTGGAATGCACTACTTGGGATGAAGCTGCCAGAATTAAGGTACATACGTAATACCACAATGAGTAGCAATCGGTCTATAATTCAATAATCTTTCAATGATCTATCATTGACTCAGTCAGTGTTTACAGTTAATCTCCACAAGGACTAGTCACCGTAGCTAGAATACAAATACGGTTTTTTCGCCTACACCATGTGCAATATTGATCTTCGGTAGGCCCTGGAACCGAAGTAAATATGTTTAGAAATGTGTAGCCTAATACTGGGTTCAAAGCTAGCCGATTCTAACCTCTAACTTGGTGGTTTCAATCCCAGCAGCCACAAGACCTTCTGAGATCTCGTTAGCTAGAATCTCATCAGTCTGTGTTTGCGTATTGTGAGCGCTCTTACACGAGAGAATTTGGTATTTTCTGGAGCACCAGGAGCATCAGTATCATTGACCTTTACCTTAATGAGTCCGCCAGTCAGGAGTTTTTGTGATTTTGTTTTTGTTTCTGCAGGACTCTGTCCAGTTCAGCGGTGCTGCAGCCGAAGCCCTGGGTACGGCCAGCAAAGGCATCATACAACGATCGCATCAGTCAGCGGCCCAGGTCTACACACGGCTCTATCAGCCCAATCCGTTTGCGGCCGAAACAGACGAAGATTTGGCTGCCTATCGCCGGGCCGTTGAGGCCAAACTGAAGCCCAGTGAGAGCGCCGGAGCTGGGACTGGCGGTATTCAGTCGGCAGTGGCAGGGCCGACAGCTACCGCTTCTGGCACCGGTATGACAACTTCGGTGTCTGCTACGCAGGCACTGGATGCGTCCGGGCATCGTCGAGATTCAGGTTTGTATTTGTAGGGTTTTTAGATTTTTGGATTATCCAAAATGATAGCTTACGACATTGCTCCTTTGGTTGCGAAAAAATGGAGTAGACGCATGCTGGCAGACGGATCCGTAAAGTATACAAGGTATTAACCATAAAGAACTAATGAAAAACATGGTGCTCTGTAGTCACAAGGCACAGCTTTACCAAGTCCAAGTTCTTGCTTAATATGGGTTAGAGGTCCAAAGTGGTGACTGCGGCTTTTATGTTGGCGCTTCTAAATTCTTGTTTGCTATGTGGGTGCTTTTAACTGCTCATGATTACATGATATAGAGATGCACAGGGACTTGGGCCTGAAAATCCGGATTACCATCCCAAGCAAGCATAAGAGAAAACATATTTGTATTGTTGTAATCTCATAACTTGATACAAAATTTATTTTACTTTAAGGTGGTGGTTTCCTTTTGTGCAGTGTTTTGTGGTAATTTTTTGAAACGCTATAACTTTCGCAATTTTGGCAGTTGCAAAGAGTTTTGTACATCATTTTAGAGCTTATTATCTGTACATTCACATGAGCTTACGAAACTGGCAAAATTACCAAAGAAATAGCAGAAATTTTCTGACATGCTGACATGTAACAGGATGAATATAGACCAAAAATTTTTAAACATCGATTTCTCAAAACAGAAGAATCGGCCAAAAGTTCTTTTTGTGTCACTGGATGAGGGATGTAATGGGCCGAGGGACTTTTTTGGATTTGGCTCAGCAGGTCGTAACGGTCGAGAAAATCGGTCAAATGCACGGTAACACAAAATTTCGCAAATTCGCATTGAGTTTTCTTGCTACTCGATAGGTTTTAGCCCAAACCAAGAAAATCGTCCCTCCGCAGAAGTGCGAATTTCAATTATGCCAAAAATTTCCGGAATCCGTCGAGTGGTTTTTGAGAAATCAAAGTTCGAAACAAAATAATCGAAGTTTTGCCAAAATGGTGTTTCGGCCAAATCTCTAGCTTAAAACAATAATGTCCGGTTAATAGGCATTCATAAAAGGGGCATTTGGACGCTGTTTCGATTGAGTATAAATAAGCCAACTTTGCTCTTAACATGTGTAGTAATTTTGAAAAAACTGATTTCCTCAAAAATGGCCATTTTTTGACCCTCAAAACATTTTTTTAACCACTGGAGACAGCTGAAAGGTTGAAAAAGCAAAAATGTTCATTTTCATGTCCTCTTTCCAGCCATGACAACCAATCCCGTATCTTGTCTACTTACTGGGAGCCTAAGGCCAAAAAGCAAAACTTTCTTATATTTTGGCCTAAAAATACGGGACTGGTCCCAGAATGTTAAGGAACACGGAAATAGGTTATTTCTTAAGTTTTAGCCATACGTAAAGGATTAGAGCCGTATAAGTCAAAAATACCCGAAAGGAAACCACCAGTACCTTAAACTGTAAAAACCAAACAAAAATTATACCAAAAATTGAAACCTTAGAAAACCTTTAGCTGAATTATTTTGCCTCACATATTATATACAGTACCAATCCCCAGCCTTGGTTTGTGTAGGTTGGGCGGTAGCTTCAACTTAGCTTTCTGATATCTTTTGTAGCTAGATTTCAGAAAATTCAAAGTTAAATTTATGAGGTCTGAATTTGTGACGGCGGACTAGAACTCTTCGAATGGTTGGGTGCGGGGGACGGTCGCCAGCCTTTCCAGTAAAAAATAAGCCATGGTCAATACTCCTCTCTACTTCTTCCTGTTTTTTCCTGAACCCCCCTCCAGACTACAGTGTACGTTTTTTCTAGACTATGACTATGAGCATCCTGGTCCGCGACCCCCGCTGCCCCCCACGATGCCCTCCCTGGACGGAAGTCCCTATCCGGGTGATATTGTGATTCATGAGGAGACACTGTCAACACAGTCTCCTGGTAAATGATATATTATGTTCTTTTGTAATCTTGTGGCTCTAAAGAATTGGATTTTGTTTTGTTGGGGCGGGGCGGCTCCACCTTATTTTTGGGCTCTTCCCCCCCCGCGCTTTTTAGACTCCTTCCTCAGCCACTATAAGGTGCTCAGAGATAGCCAAAGTTTGAGGATTTTCAGTTAAAATTTTTAAAAATTTTCCAGCTTCGCCGGATTTTTTTATCTAAAATCTTCAATTTTGGTTTGCTTTTTCAGCACTTTTTAGCTTTAGTTATATATAGCAGTATCGATAAAACAGACAATTTAACCGTATTTTCAGCAGTTTTAAGCCATTTATACCACCTCCCGAAGTGGAATGCTTTCCCCACTTTCCTCCACCCCACCCACACTTTTTTGGCCTAGACAAAACCCAGACGCAATATTCAAGTTTTGTAAGGAGTACAAATATCATCTCTTGGTGACGCTTTTCATACGCAAACTTGTTCTTGCGGTAAATCCGACTACCGCTTAATATTATGGTATTAAGCTTAATATACCGAATTCTTAGTTGCACATAATATTCCAAAATGCCAAATCAGAATTCCTGATTGTAAGTGGTAGCTGGAAGAGAAATAATGAGGGGGGTTCTGTTCTGACTCTAAGATTTTGGGCTCATAATGATCTTTTTTTCGGAGTTGCTTTTGCTTAAAGGGTTGGTTGTGCTACTAAGCACTAAAATTTTTTATTGTCTTGAATAGTGGGGGGAATAGATGGCTTGTTCTGGTGTTTTATGGTTTCTTGGGTATTTGGGTTCACCTAGTTGGCTTTTCAGCTTTACTTTATAGACGAACTGAGCCATAAAGTGTGTGTTGGATTGGGTGTGTTAATGTGTCAAAAATGGTTTATTTGCTGCAGTGTCACACTTAGACAATAGAGATTAGCGGTTTCGCTTTCACTGTGGTGACGGCAGTTGGTTGATTTCGCAAAAATAATATAGTACAGGTCATGTTATGTAACCTTCCTTCTTTCCCTATTCTCGTCCATGCATGCCCGTTTAGGGCATTTTTCCCACTAGTGTAATACACTACGCCAGGTTTTGTGATTCAATAAGATAACGAATACTTGATTAAAAAATTAATACTTTTCATCCCCCACCCTCATAATCTTAACATGACCTGTACCCATCGCAGGCATCATTTTGTTTGCATTTAAGCTTGTACACTAATATGCTTCTAATAAATTTGCAGACACGTGTTCGCTTGGTCAGATTAAGCCTCCTTCGGCAGAACGTATTAATGATGCCGGAAGTAGAACTGCGGAACCAAAGGATACAAGTTTGTTTGTTTAGATCTGGGAAAGCTTCTTTATTTTTTCCTTCCGTTTTTGCTTGTTTTTGATGGTGGCTCTGATGCTTTCTATCCTACATTACTGCGTGTGTTGTTGATATTGTGTCGTCGTACTTCACTGCGTTTTTTTCTGTTGCACGCTCACGCATTGTTGTTCACTGTATTTTTGTTTCTGTGAACAAAAATGCTTTGGACAAATACACAAAAGTTAGGGTTCTTCCCATCTGGTTAGAATAGGAGTGTCTCCTCTTCCAAAAAAGAATCGTATTTATTTTATTAAAATGTATTAAAATTTCAATTGAAAATGTTTTGTTTATTTTGTAATCTCTACTTTGATTAAGCTTTGCTTGCTCATTTTCTGGTAAGGATCGTATGTCTAGTGTCGCCGTCTTTAATCTTAAGCCCGGTCGGTATAAAATGTGCCCTGAAAATTGTGGTTTTGAATAATTTTGAAACATAAATTTTATTTTCCCATTAAATGTTGTTTGTTGTACCCCGCCCTTGTTGTCGAATTGTGTTGCATTGGTCACTCCGTTTATCTGCGTACATATATATGTGTTTGCTTTTTTATTCGTTTTCCTTTATGCATTGTTTTGTTGTCTAGGTTTATCAAGGGAAACTACCTTTGGCTCCACATTGTCTGATACTCCCAAGACCCGTTTTGTTGAGAAAAAGTGTAAGTTTTATAGTGTTCCTTTTAAATTTTCATTTTCATTTCACTGCATCATTTTTAGTGCAGAAATGTTTTAAGTTAATTATCAGCAACTATAGCGTAAAGTTTATTAGTATCACTATCCTGCGATCGAACATTATTCCTTAGTGTTTAGGCCTCACTATTCTAGTTAGTTTATTAGGTATTATAGTTCACTTTATTCAGACATTCTGGTGCTTTTCATTAATCTAAAATTAAAATAAAATACTCTTAACAAATTTGAATTTCAAACTATTCTTTCACATTACGCCTAAAATTGGCATTACATGAGTAGAATATAGCTGTAAAACTGACTGGGTAATTTAAACTACCCCTTAAAATTTTAGCACCCAATCTATTTGATAAAATTCGACGGGCAATAAGTGGTAAGGTCGAGGATCGTTATCTTTTTTCCTTCTTGATTCCTAGTGAATTTTAACACTTCTCTTTACCAGTTTATTTGGCCGCCATTAATTTACTAATAATTGATTGACCAATTCTTACCAGTCTTTTTAATCGCTTTAGGCATGGCTTACTTTGCTACACTTGACAGCTACTTCTAAATTTAGTGCTTTGTTTTGGACTTTGTAAAATCTTAATTGGCCTCTTTCCAAGTAGATGGAGCATATAATATGATAGCCAACAATCAATCAGATTGCCCAGCATACGTATGTAAAAAGGAATTCAGCGGAATTGACATTATCCACCTGGTAAATTATTTTGCAAGCTTGCGTAAGATCTGCCTTTACTCTGCGGGTTTCCAAAGTCTCGAGCCCCGTTATTGCGAGACGATCCCTGTAAGAAAAATCGCTAATTTCAGGGATTCTTTTAGTGAATCTTCTCTGAACGGTTTCAAGTTTGATAATATCCTTTTTTAAATGTAGTGACCACACGCAAGAATTATACTCCAAGATTGGTCTGACATACAGTATATACATTGACACTAAAATGTTCAGATTCCTACAACAAAATGACTTGAAAATTACAGCAGTTTTTGATAGGCTTTCGCGCAAATTTTGTCACAATGCGTCGAAAACTCTAAGTCGTGGGATACATAGACTCCTGAATCTTTTACAATTTCAACTTTTGGTATTTTGCATCCATTCACCTCAAAATCACCCGCTAGATAGGGACCAATTTCAAGTAGTGCACTTTTATGAAACACTATCGAAAGCTGGTTTTCGGAAGCCCATTCAAAAATATTTCTACAATCTCTCAAAAAGTTTTCAAAATCGGCCAAGGAATTTCCCGAAAAGTATATTTTTGTGTCGTCAGCAAACATTTTAACATCAGAATTGACACATATATCAGGCAAGTAATTTATGTAGATTAAAAACAGTACACAGCTCCAAGAACACTACCTTGGGGAACTCCCACTTAATACATCACCTACATTTGATAAGACATCATTTACCTTGACGTATTGGGTCCTTCCGCTTAAAAAAGCGCTGAACCAATGTAAAGCACGCCCCCTAATGCCATATGAGTACAGCTTGCCTACTTGCCTATATTATTGTAGCCCCCGCTTCTTCTCAGCAAATTTTTTTGGACTTCGAAAATTTTGAAATGTTTGGTCTCAACATCGTAGTCAGACAGGATCAAATTAGTGTGTCACCCTCAGGCGCGTAGCCAGAGGGGGGGGGTGGGGCGAGGAGGGGGGGGTCGAGGGGGCATGCCCCCCCCGAAATCGGAGACAAAAAATTTTTAATGAGTAGCAGCAGCGTGAATAAATATTTCGAAAAATTTTCGCCTGCGGCGCTACTTTTGAACGAAAATACTTAAAAAAGCACTAAATTTTACTTTAATTTACCCACCAACTGTTCAGTTGCGGAAGAAATTTCCGAGCATTTCTGGTTTCCGTCCTCCGAAATTTTTTTCTGGCTACGCTAGTGGTCACCCTGAACTACTGGAAAGGCTTAGCCCAAAACGGACTACAGTTCCACTGAGGACATGTCTCGAATGCTGATATGGATATGCTATTTGGCCCTAGTGCCTGGGGTGCGACCTGGGGGTGACCTAAACTCGGCGGAAAAAACCCTTGTGCGGGAAAAACCCAATTTTCAAAATTAAATTTTTTCTAACCATTAGCAGCAAAGGAAAAATTCATGCACATGTTAACTCAATAGAGCCTCCTGATCAGTTTGGTATAGATTTTACCTAGGTTCATGCTTCTATGTGTTGTCTGGCTTTTTCCTAGGCAAAAATGTCTGGGGGGGGTCCCCCCCAGGTCTGGGAAGGGGCTCGGATTTCTGGGGGGGGGAGAAACTTTTTCAAAAAATGCCTAAAAACAGCTATTTTTTGCTGTTGAGCTAAAAATTAACTACTTTTAACTTAAATTTAAGCTTAAAATAGCTAAAAATGCTTAAAAATGGATAAAAATCCGGCGAAGCCGGAAAAATTTTTCAAAATTTACCCTCAAAACCCTATTTTTCCATGCATTTTAGAGTTCTGGGGGGGAAGGCCCGAATCCTGGGGGGGGCCATTCTGGGGGGGGGCGACCCAAGTCTGGGGGGAACGAATTTCTGGGGGGGTCCCCCCACCCGCCCCCCGGTAGGAAAAAGGCAGGGTGTCCAGGGGGCCGAAATCTGACCTGGTGCCATTTCCAGCCCAAATTGTCAATTTCGTCAAAAATGGCAATTTTTCACTAAAATGGGTCGGGTTTGGCTTTAAATGCAAAAAACACGTTTTCTATGTGATATGGATGCTTAAACTGCAGAAATTAAACAGATTTCAAAAATTTCCAAAATTTGCCTAGTTTACGTGTTAAACATGCTAAGTCAATTTGACATGAATTTTTAAAATATTGATATTTTTTGAAGCAGCTGTACTAAAAATGACCCGCGTTTTCGAATGGTGTAGTCAAAACTGTTCTTGCATGCTTCCAGGAAAAATTTCGGCTGGGTTTTCCCGCATTGGGTTTTTCCCATCTGTTTGGTCGAAAATTTCTCACCAACCGTAAGGGCTAGAGAGGTGTTTTATGGCCCATTTGGAAGCCGTTCGAAAGGCTTCATGGTAGTTATTGTTAGATTTTCGATTTGTCGCTTAATAAGTTTCAGCCAAAAATCGAAAGTTTGGGTTTTTATTTTCCTCCGCGCTATACTTTAGCCCCTTCCCTACCGAGACTTAAGTTGAAAGACTGCGATCCCATCCCATTGAATTTTCAGGGATTTTTTCGGGGGGGGGGGAGGTGAGATTTTTCCAGAGAGGGGGCGTGGTGAGATTTTTCCAGAGAGGGGGGGGTAGATTTTTCCGGAGAGGGGGGGGTGAGATTTTTCCAGAGAGGGGGGGGAGTCAGAGGGGCGGGGTGAGATTTTTTCCAGAGAGAGGGGGCGGGGTGAGATTTTTCCAGAGAGGGGCGGGGTGAGATTTTTCCAGAGAGGGGCGGGGTGAGATTTTTCCAGAGATGGGCGGGGGTGGTTTTTAGGGGGGGGGTGGGTAGGGGGGGGTAGATTTTTCCAGAGAGGGGGGCGGGGTGAGATTTTTCCAGAGAGGGGGGCGGGGTGAGATTTTTCCAGAGAGGGGCGGGGTGAGATTTTTCCAGAGAGGGGGCGCGGTGAGATTTTTCCAGAGAGGGGCGGGGGAAGTTTTGCCAAATTTCAAAAAATACTATTGGCAGAAGTGTTAGGCGTGCATTCTCAGAAATGCCTGGATTTAGGCTAAAATTGTCATTTTTAGGTTTTGGAAAATTTGCCTAGTGAGTAATACGTAACTGAACGAAGTACA
>JASAND010017054.1:0-35000 GCA_030248195.1 Trissonchulus latispiculum
CGATGACTCCCAGACGTTCCAACTTTTCCGGATTTACTATATATAACTATTTACACCAAACTATATAAATTTTATATCGTTAAAAAGATCTCATTCTACGCAACGTAATGACAAAGAAATTATTGCTGTATGACTTTCCTAGCTCAAGTTATAGTATTTAATTTGTCAAAAACGATCGTTTTGAAAAATGTCAGCGTACTGTTTACAAGCTGAGATACCCTCCCGGGATTTTGAACTTAATGTTTCGAGCATATTACCAGCTGTAATGCTTTAGGAAGTACTGAGTGTCTTACTCATCCTATTATAAAGTCTTGGTGGTACACATTTACCGTCCAATTAAGGATAGATAGCTGGTTTGGCTAGAACTAACCTCAAATTCTGGGCTCAGGTCTGGGTGCAAAAACTATGCCCTACAGTCTGCACTGACTGACTGCCTCCCTCCTCTAATCAGATCCCACTCAACAAAGTAAAATCGACCGCTATGTTTGTGAGCTGAAGCCGGAAGCTAATACAAAAAATTCACAAGCACGCACTGTTTGTGTTTTCTAGCTTAGGCACGTGTCGCACAGAAAGCGATTAGACTACCGTTTCGAACAGGTGCTGATTTGTGAGAGGGTTACGCGTTACTAGAGTATGATATATAGATTTGCAGGGGATTTGCCTTCGGATTTGCCGAGCACAGTTTTGCCATGATGCCTAGTGGCATTCTTTACATATATTCCATTCTTTTGGCAATAAGTAGACCCTTCCGATCGCTTGTGAGTAAGTTATATACATTCGTATTCTCAACATCTAAATATCCTGATTTAATAGGCTCATCCTTTAATAAATATTCTTGTCCGCAATTCCAAATTCGAAATCATGATTGCAACAGCCAACTCTTTTGTTCAAATTAGTTAGTTAGGCTTATCAGGTTTCCTTGCTGCTGGCAGAAATAATTGTCAGACTAATTTGCATATTGGAAGAAATTGTGTCTCACCTGTCAGGATTTAGATTCCAACCAAATGGGGCCTTGTTAGTATAATCTTACAGTATGACATTTGCAAATTACGTTTGTAATTGGAAATTTTTAAAAAACGCATTTCTCGTTATTTTGGCAGCTATACGTGTTTTATGTAATACCAAAGACGTGTAGAAAATAGTTTTAACAGACTTTTTAAACCAAAGCCCAATCCAGCAAAAAATAGCCAGCTAAGTGAGCTCAATGCTGAGCATAGGAAGCATTTAATGCTTTGTCCACAACAGTTCAAAACAGCACTCAAACGATTACAAGTATCTCGCCTCTAGGCGAGATAAACATGTAGCTATTATATATTTGCTATTTTATTTGCCATTAACGGCCTCTGTTAAAATTAACTGGATCCCTCAACTCACATAATAAGGTCATCGGATCAAACTTGACCTTAAAATTGCTGCTGGTTCGAAAACGAATTTACAGTTTTGGGTAAACCGAACGTTAGACAGACACAGCTCAGCTTATTGGAGTTTTTTAAGAATTTAATCAAATTATTTAATCCTTTAATCTTGTTGTAAGCATTTAGGACTAAAAGGGAGGAGATCACACAGTGATAAAAAAGTTGCAAGCAAGAAGGTAAATCCGATTCTTTGTCACAGAAACCTGCAAGGTTTATAACAGTGAATCTCATAAAGCTGCTTGAAAAGTACTTTACATATATAGTACATTTAATACTTTCCAGCTTTAGCATGTATTCGTGCCTGTGCATTTTGCTATTTGCTTGGATGCCGCTGGGCTGCGCGCAGGATTTGCGAGGTCAGACATTCTATTTTGCCGGGATCATAGAGCCACCATTCATAATCAAAACTGACGACAACAGGTATGAAGGATTTCTTGTGGATGTTATGGATAAAATTGCTGAACGAGAAGGATTCAGTTACAGACTCCGAGACGTTCCCCAACGACCCGAAGATCGATTGCTTGGACTGATAAGTAGTAAACAACTGGATGGTGCCTTAGCGCCATTAACGATTACAACGGAGCGAAAGAATCAAGTCGATTTCACCTATCCCTACATGATCACAGAGTTGGTGATGGTTCACAAACCCCTTGAACCTGGTTATCAGGTGGAACTCCGAAAGCTTGAACAGCTGTTCGACAACCAGGAGCTAAGCTTTGGTGTAATTCGCGGAGGCACTACCTATAGCTTTCTGACCAACTCCGGTGACAAGCTGTATCAGGCTCTGGGGAACCAACTTAAGATAATGGAATCTAGTCTGCCCGCATCGTTCCAGGTAGCCTATAACAGGACCGTCAAAGAACCGTTTGTGTTCATTACAGAACGAGCCCTAGCAGAGTATGCGATTCATAGGGACTGTCGACTGATCATCGGAGCTGAGCTGGGATATCACCGAATCGAGTACGGTATAGCTATCCAAAAGAATTCTCCTCTTGCTCGACCCCTGGACAACCAGCTACTGCGGTTGTACGAAGAGGGAGTTATCGATCAGCTTTATCAGCACTGGTGGCGTGGAGACTGTCCCAAACAGAGGCTTTGTATTTGCCCTGAAAAGGACAAAAAGAACAACGGCGCCAACGCAACAATGCCACTGCTTGGATGTGCTCTTTTTGTGCTTATGACGATTTGGTGGTTCTTTCAGCTGCAATTAATCTGAGATTAATAGTTTTTTAGTTTTTTGTAAATAGAAACTCAACTCAACTCTCCAAATGCCAGCTCCTAGCTTCGTTCCTGTTTGCGATATGTGCATTTATTTGTGCTATGACGGCATAGCAGAACAGATTAGTAAACGAAACTCAGAATCAAATTTGCTTAGGTTTTACGTCTAAAATCTTCAGGTGTGACCTTTGAACAACCGATTCAACATAGACGCGAACCTATTTTTGCAGGTATTGCCTTTTGCAAAGAAACCCACTATCTATCCACATTAGTAGTGTTGGGCGTTGGCCGGATTTTTCGTCGGCATTGCCAATTGGCTTGACTGGACTTTGGTCGTTGGCCAACGGCCATTGGCCGGCCAACAGTCGCCGACCGCCAATGATGTGCAGTTTTCAGGCCGTGATGGGAATTTTTCCTGCAAACCCAGAAACTTTGCTAAAATTTTGCTGTCTTTCTTTATTTTAAATATACTGAGTTGGAGCCAATTGCCCGGCAAGTTTTCCGACAAACATCAACACGTTGGACTTTGGATCAGACGTTGGATCAAGCTTTGGACGCAGCTGTTAGTCAAACCGGGGAGCATCCTGTACTATTGAGCACATGTATCCTGTACTATTGTAGCATGTAGAGTGATAATTTTCTGACGAGCATTAACATTAATATTTGATTTGTTTTCAATATCAGTCGTTTCTTCGAAAACCAGTTAAAATATAGTTTTATCTATCTATCTTATTTTTTTCTAAGGGCTTTTTTGCGAATCTGTTAAGAGTTATATTTAACTCGCCGAGTAAAGCAGAGTTTAAATTTTTAATCCTTCGGTCATTCACGAAAAACAAAAACTCTACTCTTTAAGCTTTTTTCCCCTTAGTGCCACACCCCAGTTGCTTTCGCGATGAGGGGTAGTGCCATACCAAATTTTGTACTGGGGACACGGTATGGCACTGAATAATTGCATATCGCAATTACCCGAGGCATAGGCAAGGCTACTGCCGGAGCAGAAGTGGCCACGTTGCTTTCACCGCATCGTGGACACCCGTTAGCTCCATTCAAAGGGGTTTCCCCCCTTGACTGGCCAACTCCTTGAAAATCTCGGATAAGTACAAATACAATTAGGGGGGATGTTTTGGCACCGAGGTACCATGCCTATAATAATCAATTTCCTGTTGTCAGCCGACAACAGAGCACTTTGAATTGCAAGATTTGAGTTTAAAAAATCACGGATTGTAAAATTTTACTGACGGATCCGTAGGATCCAAAATTCCATGTTTGCGGCCGATTGATGCAGATGGTACCTTCTCCCAATCTGATCAGCCTAATGTGTTGCGTAGATTATGTCCAGAACCATATTTTATGCAATGTATAATTAATAGTGTTGATAATGTTATTTAAATCCTTCATCAGCTTGATAAAAATCCTGGGGGGACCTTTTCCTCTCCCCAAGTCTAGTGTCAAACAAAACTAAATTAAATATTTGAAATAGAGAGATTGACTTAGCTGAATTGGTGCCAAATGGATTATGGCCTTCCAGTTGTTGTTGTTGTTTGTAGCTGTTGCCGTATTTCAGTAGACAGCATACACCAGTACACCATACTCTCCCCATTGTCCAATTTAAATCACAACATTAACTGAAAAGTTACAGACAAAAAGCAGCAAAAGAAGTGAATCAGGCACGCTCAAAAAAGAAATCTTAGTGATGACTTAGCTAGACAGACATTTTCTTGTAAAAAGTCATAAAATTTAATTAAATTTGTGCCAATGTAATTACGATCTGTTAAAACCGACAATGTAAGGTTTGTCTAAGTTTGAGTGATCTGATTTTAACTTCGTACAGTATAAAACTTGTATTTAAGTAAAGACAGTTAAATCTTACAGTCCTAAAGTCTTACACAATCTTTGTTTCCTATTTTGGTATTAAGTCCAAAACCGGATAAATACTATGTTGAATTCAAAAAGATAGGAAACTAATGTTTCCCCTCAATTTTAAGATAACATTCTAAATAAGAAAATTGAATCAAACTTAGCTTCTGAAAATCCCACTCTTTAAGCTGCAGAGTTAAATTTAACTCTGCTCTTTTCATGAATGGGTTAAATTTAACTCTTTTAACTCGCTCACGTTATTTTACATTTTACGTCTCAGCACGCTGGTTAAACGAGTTAAAATGTACTATGCTTTACATTATCATTGCCACGTTTTGAGCGCGTAACGAAGCTTCAAATGTGACAAGACAATCCAACCAATGAAATTGCAACACATAATTTCATTGGATGGTTCATGATGCTTCAAAATTACTGAAGGTTTTACCAATATTCTGCTGAATTATTTAACTAAAGCAATTAAATACTTAATAAAATCAAAATAGAGGGAAAATTAATGTTTTAAGGTGGTGATTCCTTTTTGGCACATATTGTTGGTTGATGGTTCAAATCAAGATGAAATTTGATGAAACTTTCAAAAATAGGTTCTTTTAGCATTCTAACACCTTCCGCGCAATCCCGCTTCAAAACTTCGGCGTCTCCGTGCAGGGCGGTTTTTGCCGATTTTTGACACTTATGTAGACAGTAGCTGCATGGCTATGATTATATTCATTCGAAAGATCTTGTTGAGCTCTACATTTTTGCTTTTTGATGCACCTTTCTAGCTTATCTCTATAGTGAGATATAGCTGATTTTCTTATTTTGGTGTTGAAAACTTATCATTTTTGCAGAAATCAAATAATCCTGCATTTCTTGAGCTACGCAAGCTGTAAAGTTAAACGAAGGGTGTCAATTTGAAGGTCTCGCCGAGGCCGATTATTCGTGGCATTGTAATCTTCTAAATACTATCCCGTACGTTGCTATCATAAAAAATGTAGTTTTTGCAAAAACATGACCAAATTTTTTCCAGCGATTGTGGAGCATTTACTATGCAAGCTATAGGGGTACCACTTACTAGACGTGCTTTACACAAAAATACCCAGGGACCCTTTTTAGTTGCCCCGATTGTTACTTTCTAGCTAAAGTGGTCGCGTGCCAAAGTTGGGAAAAGTAGGCAAAATCCAGGTTGCGCTTACATTTTAGCTAATTTCTTTATAACGAGGAGCGGTTTCATAATAATTAAAAAAGGGTCCCCAGGTATTTGATAGTGGAATCGAATGATATGGCCGATGCCTCTCGAAACAATTTACTTTAGTCTGCAAAAAATCTGGAAAATTAAATTACTTCGAAAATGCAGTAAAATAATTTCCGAAACCGACGTTAGTTTCTTTGTATTCATTAAAGAGAGCAAATGTTAACCTGCATTTTGATATAAAAATGGCTTCTTAACTCCAACGAATGAATGAGTAATAAGGGTTAAAAGTTGATGTCTCCAAAAGGAATCACCACCTTAAACATGCTGCATTATTAGAAATAATGAATAAATTTAATTTAATTAAACTAATTAATAATAATTAAAACGGTGTCTATTCAAAACGTCTAAAGTCAAAACGTCTAACGTTCATAACGTCTACCCACGAAACGTCTAACGACGAAACGTCTACTCACAAAACGTCTAATTTTTCTAAAATTGTGTCACACGTTCAAAACGTCTAAAATCATTTTTAAAGAAAGTAAAATCAGGTTTATTTTTATTTTGAAGCAACTGTATTTTAAAATAGCATAAAATTAAACTCTACGTCTAGTTTATTGTTTCATTTAAAATGTATTTTGTTTTTAAACATTTCTGAAAGCCAAGGTGTGCAAATGACTTGAAACATTTATTTAAGCTATTTAAGCTAAGGTAAAGTTAAACAATTTACATTACACTTTTAAATTCTAAAAATTTTAGAACTTATGCTTAAAATTAATAAGTAATCAGCAATCAGTGAAATCTGTTGCACCATCTTTACTGATTACAAACAGTAATTAGTATTCAGTAAGTAATCAGTGAATAGTCAGTGACTAGTCGAATACTGAAACTAATGCAGAACATAAGAAGTATATTCGGGACAATGCCAGAACTTCAAATTAAAGATTTGCCAAGACCCTGCCACCCATACCCAAAGCGGCTCATAGAAAAACTGACCCAGACCTAAACAAAATAAGTAAAAATAATCACCAAAAGTTGGGAAAGTTTAGACGTTTTGAACGTGTGACAAAATTTTTGAAAAATTAGACGTTTTGACTAGATCTTTTGATAGGGAACCATTAAAACTAATTTTAACTCTCCAGTTTTAACTCTTTTAACTCTTTTCGTGAATGCACAGAGACAATTTTAACTCTGTCAATTTAAACTCTTTTAACTCTTTGATTAAAAAGTTAAAACAAGCAGTTAAATTTAACCCGGCGCATTCATGAAAAGAATTAAAAGAGTTAATTTTAACTTTTTCCTTAATTTTAACTTTAAAATGTAAACCTTTTCCTCCGAATTGTAGGATGAATAACATTAGTCAATGGAACAATAGAGCAGCGGATAAAAACAGATATGTAAAACGTGGATTCAGCTTTTAGCTGTTTTGAGATAGACTGATTACCTGGGCCGATGTTATGAACACCCAAACCCGGGTTAATTTTATGTGTTAAAGATAGCCAAGTTAACCCGGGTTTTCAAGTTAATCCGGGTTTAAAGGTTGATAACATTGGCCCCTGATGAATACGGTAGCTGACAGAAGAAGAGAGAAACGGAACAACGGACAAATGGAAAATCGAGAAATAAATGGTCCCATAGAAAAGTGGGGTAAAATTTACTTTAATTATTCAAAACTTAAACAAGTTTGGTGAAGTAAAAAAGTCGCATATTTTTCTAGTTGAGTTAAAAGCTAACCAATGTTAACTTGGAACTTTCTCCGTTGTCTTCTGGTCCGTTTGTGTTTGTCCGTTTCTCTTGCTATTTTCCCGTGCTATGCAAGGATGAACTTAATATTGACACACACGCACTCTCTCTTTTAAACTGTTGCTCTATTTGAGAGAAGAAGGAGCGTTGGAGTGTCGGCTTTAGTAGTCGACAATCGTATTCCATTAAAGACCAAGGAAACTTTGAGAGGAATAGAAGATTTTCCTTCCGAGGCTGGAAAAGTGGAATTCGAAAAGTGAAAGGCGCACAAAATGCTATACAGTCCCAAGCATTGACAGCAGGTTTTACTCGCTAGCCCAGCTCCTGGTTCTGAACGCTTGATCCGAAATCCTGGCAACAAATAATAGCTAAACGATTAGGCCCTTTTATATCTAAGTGCATAACTGAATGTGTACATTTCAAATCAATCAACCATCGATTATAACAAAGTAACACATTTTCAAAATGTTATTTGAACAAGATTAATAATGTCAGCATCAACAAAGCGTAACACAAATCTTTTCTTGAGCAGCCATTCGGTCATTTTTGTGGCGACTCGGAAAGTCTGTAACAACAGAGCTGTCGAATCACAGCAGCATCTTTGGTTTCGTCGTAACGTTGGCTCATCTTGTTAATGCAAGACTGTTTACAAAATTCCATATTCTCCACAGCACTGTGTAAAGTACGGACTCCTAAGGGCCAGACCAGTGAATTATAGGCTTCCATATAAGATACAGAGCAGAAAATTAGAATGGTGAAAATGGGTAAAAGAGCCATTCTTTAGAGGATTCAGTGATACTAGAGAAGTAGCAGCCACAAAACGAAAGAAAGAATTACGCAGGGATTTAGGATCCAAAATTTTCAACTAGCTCAGAGAAAAAGTACTTTTTAGCATGACCCAGATGCTGGAAGGCTAACTAGTTATCTGCTAGACAGAGACATCTTATACTCTTAACTTGGCCGTGAGTTCTAATGTAACAATCAGTTAATTAACCGTTGACGCAACCACCTTGCTTCATTGCAGTTACGCCTGCTCAAATTGAGACTATTACTATAGATCATTCATAGAATAAATAAGACTGACACGTACGTAAGAGCCGTAACGTCACCAACGTATAACGTAGAAATCGTAATTGGATTTTTCTTTTCCTACATATTTTCCTTCTTATCTTACAAGTAACCAATGGCAGAGGCAGTAACCTCTGCAATTTCAGAGGCAATTTGTAACGAAAATGGCCTAATGATCACTTTGTAAATATTGGTTGTACAATGTATGTTTGGTTTATGCCATTGTGAAACAAATGTATAGCCATAGGTAACTATGCCATTGTGAAACAAATGTATAGCCATAGGTAACTTATTCAACATTATTTCTCGGACCTGTTTACTACACCGAAAACCAACTTTTATATTACTGTTCAAGAAGGGTTTTCAATCACAGTCACTTCTCTTATTGCGTTAATGGGTGAGAAAACTTTTCTTATTGTGTGAATCTACTATTTTAAGTTCCTATTTCCAAATTCTTTGTTGAGAAAATTGGTGGAAACTTCTTCCTTCCCCTAGAAAAGACATACGCATTACAAAAACAAGGATGGTAACATTTCTCTACTTAACTGGTTTTCCCCTCTTTTGAGTTAGTGTGCATAAGTGGAATACACGAATGAGTGAAGTCCAGCCTGTACGTCTGAATGCATGTGTAGGTGTGAAGGTCTTCCTCTTTTCTGCGTCACAGAGAGTGACGTTAGGTTTTCTCGCTGAACACATAGGCCAGACAGAGGGGAACCCCTCTACAATTAATGCACAAGTCGCCCCTAAAAAGAAGAAATATTGAAGTTAGCACGTAAGATTAACAAATACATCGTATTAAGACTCTAGCTAAACTTTAGAATAGGTACAGGTTTCATTTAGCTTAGGCATCACTTATTTCATCTTGGGCTTCCAGGCCCCCTGTTCGCATTACGATTCTTCTTCCCTGTTTTCTTAGTCCGCCTGTCTGCCTTTTGTTTCCTCATCTGTTTTGCAAACAAGATGAGGACCCATAGAAATCAGTGCCAGGACAAAGGCAATATAGTAGGTTAGGCATGGGCACGGGTCCAAAAATTTGGACCCGGGTACCCGGTACTACCCGAAGCCCTATGTCGGGTAATTGCGACACTACCCGGGTACCCGGGTACCCGGGTACCCGAGGACTTTCGGGTACCCGAGAAATTTTTAACCTATTTTTCGGATTTGACCATTTTGAAATTTAAGTTTTTTCAGGGGTCCTTATTCACATTGAAATTAGATTGAATAGATTTTCATTCCTAAGTTATTTGAAAGGAGTTTTAAAGACTTAAAATTAATTATAGGGACTTTCAATTAATTGTCACGGTATCAGAAGCTGATGCTGATTCGGACAACATTGGTTTTTATTTTATAACCGCGCTCAGATCAGAAATTTTCTGAGTTTCGTGCCACCGTTACCCTGTCCGCTTCCTCTAACCTTTAAATGTTAACAAATTTTAGAAAGTACGGATTATGAGAGCAAATCCCCATGACAAAATTTAGCTAACTTCAATTGCTTGTCTCTGGAAATTGGAACAGCACAAAAGGCAGCAAACAAGCAAAGCCTGCACGAAGTACTAAGTTTATCGTAGTTTCTTTTCGTTTCCTTTTACGTAAGTTCTTCACGTAAAAATAGAATGTCTTGGCTTGGGTAAAAAACTTAATTTTTTTAGATCGAACACTACACTTTCCTGACAACAAATGTAAAATTTTACACTCACTCAATCAATAAATTGACTGATATTAGTGTTTTCAATTTAGATTAAATTTATAATTTTTTACCTGAAAAGAATTGCTCCAATTTACTTTCCCTCCCTCTGTCCTTTTGCTTTTGAAGTAACTTTACTAAACGTAAAACTAATGAGAGGTGCAAATCCTTTTGAACTTTTATTAAACGTTTACAAGACATTAATAAATATTCCTTGAAATAAATTCATTCATCGTCATTATGATTCCACTGTATCCGGCGAAAGTCATAGTAAATCATCTCCCTCAACTTGGATAAACTTTCTCAGTCACAAAAGGCGTGCGTTACCAAAGAATCATCCAAAAGCTCTTATGCTCAACATTTGGTTAAATGAATATTCAAACAATCTGGGAGCGTTATCTGAGTTCAGAATTCGGTTTAGAAACAGCTAAAGTTGACAAAAATTGAAACCTAGTGTTGGGCATTAGTGTAGGAACTTTTTCAACGTTGGAATTGACCATGTGGCATTAAATAGAATCACTAAACTTTCAAGATCATTTCAGTCACCATTGACACCGTCTAATGGTAATTAGTATTGTTTTACTTTTTTGTTTTGTTTTTATTTTTGAATGTTTTGTTTGTATCTTGTGAATTTTAAGTTTTAATTAACTCATCGACTTCCGCATATTGCTCTAACAGGAGTTTAAAAAAAGAAAAAATTACTAGAGCAAGGTAAATTTAATGTTTTAAAAACAAATTTAAAAATAGAAAATTATAAAATGTTTGAAAAATAGCAGGACTAATTCCTCTTCCCATTACTTCGTTTTTCTGTTGTAGTATCTTTTTATAATATTAAATTTTATAATAAACTGAAAAAGTCATCGGTGGTAATAAATTTTCTTAGCCAAAAATCTTCGGTGGTTAAAAATTTTCTGAGCCAAAAAAAATTCTCTTTGCTTGATCCAGATTAATCCGGTTTTATCCGGTTTTTTCCGGTTTTAACTGGATATCGGGTAACCGAAGCAGGACCCGGGTACCCGTCGGGTACCCGACTACCCGTGCCCATGCCTACAATTTAGAACAAAAACGAAATAAAGTTTAGGGCCATGGCTGTTAGGGTACTTTGGGCCACTCGAAAACGGACCCAAAGCCATAAAAAGTTATGTAACCTGAGTGATAGATTGCTCAGGTGCAAATTCAAAGGAAAACGAAAAGAAGACACTAGAGAGGAGGCGGAGTCCTCCCTTTCAAACTAACCAATGACAAACTGCGATCATGAAAGCGACCAATCATCGAAGGATGATTGCAAAGAGGAACAAAGTTAACCTGAGAGCAAAATTTGTAACTCCAGTCAGTCTGTGATTTTGGGGTGCTAGCGAACGGTCGCTCTTGAGGCTATGGGGGGAAAATCACAGACACCCCGTGAGTTGTTCTGTTGGGAGAGGTTCTGCCTCTCCCCTTCTAGGATACCCACCCTCAAAAACTTTTTTCCCACTTGGACCCTAGGTTGGGATTGGGGCACTCCTGGGGGGATGGCTTGCTCAAGATTGGGCTTGGCTTCAGAAGCCTAGTTTCATAAATCAGCCCTCTAGGATGAGTGGACCCAACCTCCCCTTTAGGATTTTCTTAACTCATGTAAGTGCGAGTTCAAAAAATAACCTAATTGGACCTTGAGTCCGTCTTTCGAAATTATACGTTAAATCGGGCTCTCGCCGCCCTAGAGTCTTTGATTGCATTTTTTATGTCGCTTTCATGTTGTGCTAATATCAGCAGATATTAGCTGGATTTCCCTGAATTTCCTGAGAAGGAAATTCAGGAATACGTCATTGGTGGGGGATTTCCAACGGAAATCCCCTCTACTTGTTTTCTGTTTTAAAGATAAAATTTTCACCTGAATTCCTTTTCCTACTTTTGATGGATTGCCTAAAAGAAGAATTTGTTCGTCTAGTGACCTTTTCTAAGTTCACAAGTTCTCGCTAATTCTGTTCAAAAATCTCGATCTAGGTTAAGTCTAGTACTTTCGAATCAAAATTAGCAAACTTTTCCTTTGTCCTGTGCGAAATCCAGTTAATATCTCTGAATCCGGGTTAAAAACCGACAAGGTTTTAACCCATTTGATTCAGTTCTAGCGCGGGCTGCCTTCGAGCCCGGCCTCAGGCGAATCCTCTGATCCTGGCCGCCCGATCCTGATTCCCGAATCTCTTTCGTCGCTATCTCTCTTGGTTTCTTGCGGAAAATCTCTGATCCAGCCGCTCTGCTCCTCGTGTCAGCTCCGGATATCAGATACCATCCTTTGGTACTGCTTCTTCTGTCTTTCCAGTGTGAGTGCTTCTTCGGATCACCCCTGGCTTCTTCCTTGGTTCTAGCCGCCTGGCTGCTTTGGTCTCTGCTCATCCGGATAGCCTTGGTTCGTCCAGTTAGTTTGATCTCTGAGGGAACTGAATAAGGGTTGGATTTTCCTGAGCAAAGTCTTCCAAATTAACCTTTCAAATTGCTTCTGAAATTTGTTTTGAAACTGTACCGATTCTTCTATTAATTGAAAACGCCTGTTATTAACAGTCATATTTTCCTGCAGCTTTCCGAAAACTCTCTAAAAGGTCCAAAGTTGGGACGGGTGGATTTGTGCATTTACTAGCGGAGACTATACGACGATACACCATAGGAAGAGGCACAAAATAGTCATAGGTTACTAATAAGCGCACTATTTCACCAACAAGACCAGTGACTGTGAATAACTAAGATTCCGTCTTCAAACCTACGTTCAGGCAGACCTAAAAGTAGCGGACTGTGATTGAAACTTGGCATATTTTATAAGCACCAACTAGGGCTAGTAAACAGGTTACCGTTCTGTTTCGTTTCTATCATTTCTCTGACCTTCTGTAGTGTCTCAGTATTTGCAGTGAAAGTAACCTTAATTGTTTCCTGTTCTCAGTAAATAGTGTATATAGCTTCTCTGGAGTATCGAGTCGAGAAAATCAAACCGACATCTCTGCTGAGTAGGAGTTGCGGTTACAGTCTCACGAGAAACATATTCTGCATATCTTTGTTAGGAGGCTAATTGAACTCACGTACCCTTCAGGCTGACCGTCTGGGTTAGGTTAGACCAACACTAGGCTAGCTTAATCCTTAGACCTAAGAGTAGATTTAATCTTCTCGCTGTCAGCCTCTGTGTAGCAACATTTAGAGCCCCTGGATTTCATCGCTTTTGTTACACAGGAAATTTTCTGGAGCCCCCGGTGAGGACTTAATTTTCATCCAGTACCCCTTGAGTGACCTCCAATTTCATCCTAGATCATCTAAGGAACTCTGTTCGTTTAAGATCCATTTTTTCTTTTGAAGTTTTTAAGTTTTCAATTTGTAATACATAACACTATATACCTCATTTTCTTCGACAGTCCCTTTCTCCTAATTTATTACTCTTCGTCTTTTTTACTTCAACTGCAACCTAGCTGTTTTCGTATCCTTAGTAGCAATGTGGCTTCAGTTAGTTCAGTTAGTTAATACCGAAGTCTTGGTTTTCAAATTTTTACCTGGCCACGTCAAAATGGTTTGCAAATTTTCGTTTTTGCGGCAGCTGTGAGTGTAAGAGCCGACCAGGGTTCGTGAAAATGCACAGGAGCATTGCTGTTCAAACAGAGTCATGCAGTGATAGCGGATATGAATCTGGTGATTCAGCTGACAGCCATTGTCTCGGGGAAGAGGAGGAGTTCTACGACAGTGAAGAAATCGGCTGGTTCAAGAAAGGTGGGTATCAGGTTATGCAACGCTCCATGTCTGAGTGTCAGCAAAAAGAAGATTTCTTGTACATGGATTGCGGCGGAACCCCCAGAGAAGCTGTCAAGCTTTTCTCTGTGCCTAGTCCTCCCTGTCCGACCTTGAGTCTGAAATGCTCATATGAAACTGCAGACTTTCCCACTTTGCCATCTCCCCCACTGTCGCCAGTGAAAAATACGGTGGACTTTTGTGCGGCTAAGTCTCAAAATAAGTCCATGCCTCCACTAGAGCTGGTGCACAGGCACTCCGGTGGCACTAAAACAGCCGTCCGTGCATGTGGTGCGCCAATTGAGGTAGCTAGTGAGAAGGTCAAATCACAAAGGCCGAAAGAAGACAAGCTGTCTAAACTCCGAAAGGAGTTAGACGCCCTGTTTAGCGACACCGGCTTGCCGTCCAGCAATTTGGATAACTGTCAGAACTCGCCTTCGGTAGATGGATTTAGTCAAATTTGTTTCCCCGATGTTCCCGTGGAGAGAAATTCGAATTGTGAAGGCTTTAGTAGTGAACCGTTGCCAGTTTTCACGAATCTGCAGTCAGAGAAAGCTATAGATTCCGACGACGCCAGCGAAGCAGCAGTCCAGGGTAGCATTGAGATCAATGGTACTTCCAAGGGTGAAGAGCCAATTTTGAATTGCGGGAGTAGATTTGTTCCTGAAAAGACGGACCCGGCATCTGGTACCACTTTGTCAGGGTGTCAGACTGATAGCAACAACGGTGTAGTTAGAAGTAGTCTACCCGAACCAATTCCGCAGTTGCCGATCCATGCTTCCACGAATGAGCAATTAGTTGAGTTAGCTAGGACTCTGGGGGATAGCTTCTCTAAGAACTCGGGAATTCAGGTCTGTGCTGCTGCATCAAATCAGCTGAACCAATTTACAGATCCTGGAACTGAGAACATATTAGATCATCTTTATCACTTTGACACTGTATGTGCTTCACTGCACCTCACTGAAGCTGATAAGATGAGTTTGCTGACAAGCACCTTTTCAGGTAAGGCTCGAGAAATTTTTCACTCCCAGGATCTGGAGTTGTCTGACAATTGGCCGGACTTAGTGAAACAAGTGCGGAAGTTGTTCCTCAGTCAGCGGGACATTTTAGCAGCGACCAGGATGCTGAATCGAATTGAGCAAGGAACCTCGGAATCTGTTCTCGATTATAGGTTGAGGCTGTGTAGGTATGCTCGGGTGGCCTACGTCGACCAGGTAGACTCCCAGTTTATCCAGGAACAAATTTTGCGTCTATTTATCTTGGGGCTTAGAAAACGGATCGGGACCATGGTTCCCTCTAATGTTGGAACTTTGGAGGAGGCTGCTAGACTCGCTGCTGAGACAGAGTGCAATTTGGAGTCTAACGATTCGTATGAACCTCAGTTCTTCCAAGCGAGCCATGCGTCAGCGGTCAGACTGTTACCGACAGCGAGTTCAAATCAGACGATGAACCGTCCCAGACCCAGCAACACAGTTCGTTACTGTTATAACTGTGGACTAAGTGGGCATATCAAGCGAAAATGCAGGAGACCTGGAGGAGGCGCTCATGTTGGTGAGTTTAAAACAAACCTGAAGCCTCTCCCTCTAGCCGCCAGGGTTGATAATTCCGCTAGTTGCTCCTATGCTTCAAGAGGTGGTAGAGATGGCCACCACAGTTTCGAATACCCGGGACTGCAACAAGAGGGCATGGCCAACCCGACAAATCCGTCCAGGCCGCGCGGGTACATAGGGCGTACTCAGTCGACAATTGCATTTCCGGCACTTACTGATCCTCTAGTTGAACCGTCTTTTAACTAAACATGTCTCAAATCAGGCAGGGAGCTCATGCTCCAGGAGGACTTATGCCCTATTAATCATAGTACTTTTGGAATGATTAGTGACATGATTAGGTTAATCACAGGTGACTAGGTTATACCTTGTATGTTTGGCATCAAAGAAGTATAATTGAGTTCCTTAGGTTCCTTTATTCTGGTTAAATTGTAGCTTATGTAAATGTAGTTCTCATCAGTTTGTTGCAATAAGCTAATGTGAACAATACAAACTAGAATAGTATCAACCATATATGTGTCTTTGAATGTAGCTGAAGGATTACGGTAATGGTTGTGTCTGCACTCTGCAGTCTTCTTTGATGTTAATACTGTAGAAGCTAAGATCTGAAAGACAGGTTATATATATAGATTATAAAGTCGTTTGAGATGCCTGAGAATGGTGGAATTGCTGGTTGTTGTGAGTTTGGTTGATTGATACACATAGGTGGTCCTCGTGGTGCTAATTGTTATAGTTGATTGATACCTTTAATATTAAGTGGAGACTAATTATTAAGAATGTATAACCGTTGTTTGTAAAATTAAGACGTTATTAGCTCGCCTGGTCTTAGCTAAATTCTGTTTCTAATTCTAATCGGTGACTGTTTGGTGTGAAATTTTATAGTAGAAAAGTGCAGTAAATATAGATGTGATTTACTATCATATATGTCTGATAGTCTCTTCTTTACTACTATGTGGTTTTACTCTGAAATTAGTTTGAGGTGACTCTCCTCGACATGCTTTGTTCCACAGATCTCTATCAAAAGTTCGTACGAATCTCCGTACGGAACTAGTTTGTAATTAGCTAAGGTATTGGTTTTCCTTTCCTTAGAACTTTTGTACAAAATTATTTAAAAGCACCTTAATACTTAGAGAGCTTTCCAAATTCAATGCCAAACAAATTTTGTAAATTTTTGCGAGTTTTCTAAATTCCATATCTTAAATCGAAAATTTATTGAGATTTGGAAACGTTGATTAAAAGTTTGCGGAGACACATGCTGGCATGGAATGGCAGGCGCGCAGCCAGGCCTCACCAGTAGTAGTGTCTCATAATAGAATACAGTAATTTCTACTAAGTCCATGATGATGTCTTTTCGAGGAAGTTATCATAGGCGAAACCTCTTTTTTTGTGTTTCTAAATTTAACCCACTGCGTCAAATCCCTGCCGGAAGCTTGACAGTTGCATAAAGTAATTTCTTAAAACCTTACCAAATGCCTATGAAAAGCATTACACCAAACCTAAAGCGCCGATACTGCGGCCGTACTGTAGCAATATATATTTCTGAAGTTGGAATCTTTAAATGAGTTGGCTGGCAGTGAATATTTAAAAGAAAAAAACTTTTGCACAAAATTTTTCTAAAAACAGATCAAAAAAGGTAATTAAAGATTTTTGAGAAGCTGGCATCTAATAATCCAGGCTTAATGGTCTCGTTTAATTTGTTAAAAAAAGTTTCTTTTTGTTAGATATTATATGCCAGGCAGCTATATGCAACTTTGGTTGTTTGCCAACATTCCGCTGAACTATAGTCTTCCGGAATTATTCAATCTTACGACTCTATTTTTGTGCTATTTTTAACATTATACAATCAATCGCAGATTTTCCACATTAAAAGATTCAGTTTTGGCAATATATATGTGTTCAGTGGGTAGTTCCAATCTCAATGATTTACTATTTGGCTGGCAAGAGCGTAGCGAAATAAATATCCTTGTTCTCAACCAATTAGCTATTTCTGAAGGTTATTTCGAGCTGACCCCGAAGCGATTTCGTGGGAAGTAAAATTGACCATTTTTAGCAATTTATTCCAAGTTACAGCCACACATTCAGGAAAATGTTAGTTTATCTATACTCAACGGATACGATGATATACTGCACATTTTCTCCCTGCGTTTTATATGTATATATTCTTGGAATTCATTGGTACACCTAGAAATCTGCTTTAAGTGTCCGGTTTAGCAAGACTGCGATTATTTCGTTTTGATTCTGAAGTTTTCTATAAGAACCCGATAAACTCTAGAGATTCTTGCAGGACAAAAAATTCCTGCTTCTACTTCCGAAACTTTCAGTTTACTTGTGGTGAAGCTTTCTATGCACGAGCAAATTTGCAAAATTTCGTGCCATTTCAGATTTGTGCGGTTTTGTGAGTTAATTATTACGAGTTGGTTTGCAAAATTCAAAAAAAGGGGTTCCTCAAGAGACGTGTCTTGTCTTGTCTTGTCTTTAACATAGCACAAAAATATCGGCCGATTCTTTAGTCTTGGGAAGTTGATATTCAAAATCGACAGTCTATACTTAACTGTCATGTCAGAAAAGTCAGTGATTTCACTAGTTACGCATACTTAGCAGAATATACCTAAATACTCAAATGAGCTTCAAATTGATATATGAAACCTCTTTCTAGCATTCGAAAATTCAGACAGTTTGCAACTCTTCAAACCAGTTGCATAAAAGGAAACCAATCCTGAAGAACTTTATTGTAGTTTAAACCAGTTGACCCTAGGATTGGAAATATTGGACAAAGGATTGAAACTATAGTATCGGTTTTTGTAAGTGTCAAACCTCCATCTGGAAACGTTTGTAATTATTGGCCGATGTGTGTTAATGAAAGCTCCTAAGCTCACCATAACGTTTACGGTATGCTTGAAGTTGTGACTTTAGCAAAACGTAGTGATAGGAACATAATAGTTATTCAGACCAATTTTATTATACAGCTTTCATACAGTCTGCACTGCATACGGTTTGTGAGTATCCGATTAGAATGCCAGGGGCTTTCAGTGCATCCGATAAAACAATCTCTTCCTAACATCAGGCTTTAATGTTAATGTGTTAAAGGTTGATTAATTGGTGGTAATTATTGGCTGTTGTTTTTCTTGCTTAAATTCTTGAAACTATTCGAATTTCCCATATATATTTCAAAAAAGAGCTGATTTGATTTCGTGGATTTTCAAAGCGAGCTTTAACAAAACGCTCAAGTCTACAACCTTTATAACAGGCTTAATCAACTTGCCAAAACAAGCGTGGTTATGCTGAGCACATCTTAATTTTTAAAGTAGACTAAAAGTATGATATACTGGAGTTTAAAATTTTAGGCTAATCGCTTAGGCGCTTACTGTACATGTTCGAACCAAACCTTTAATCATATGTTTGATATCATTATTAGTTGGTTTCGAAAATTGTTTACTGATTGGACCACATAGCCTTTAAAGCTAGCTAACTGCGTTAAGGATCAGTCTGCTGAAGAACGCATTGACAGAAACCAGATGATAATCCTAAGCTATAGTTGCTTCATCAATTATATCTTGCTTGCTAGTGCTGTTTCCGGCACTGAAACTAAAACTGAAACTAGATTGGATGAAGGCCTAAAACTCGGACGAAACCAGTTTCAGTCCTTCCTCAAAACATCAATTCTTGAAGGCTTTAAACTACTATATCGTTAATATTCTACAGTGGGAGCATAAATGGCCATCATGTATGCTTTATATTATTTCTGAAAGCTGAAAGCTGAAAAATTAAGTGAACTGAAACTGACACTGGAAACGAAATTTTTACGTTTCTAACTGAAACCAAAACTGAAACTTTAAACTATTCTCGTCCACCTACTGAAACTGAAATAGAATCTAAAATGGCTTGATGACCACAGCTGGGGCCCCCAGATTAAATCTAAGTCTTAATGATTTTATTGCGCACCCTGCTGTGATGTTTCCAATTTGAAGTCCAATAGAAAGCTCAAATGATGGTCAACTCTAATACACAGTTTCAATACACATTACAAATAGAGGGGACCTAGAGGAGGCTCCAACAGTGAATGTATAAAGACAAATTGATATGAGCAAATACAATTCACTTTTATTTAAAACGAAATGCTTGAAACTAAGCTTTAAACATCAATTAACGTAAATTGAAAATTATGTCTTTATTTCTAAATTTTTTATAAAATTATCTCCAGTAGTGTGCCAAAGTCACTGATGAAGGAGTTAAGTCAAATTTTTTCATCTTCTTTATAACTTAGCTTATTAATTGCGCGTAACAATTAATTTTGCCACACCGTTGAATAGAATTCCAAGGAAATAATTTTAATGACTCTGCATTAATTAATACGTTCAAGTTTTTCCAGTTAATGTTTTATTTTAAATGAAAAGTCAGTTGTATCTACAAGATTACAATTTGTTTTTATGCATTCACTGCTGGGTCCCCTCTATTTGTATTGTGCATTAGAACTGATTATTACAGTTGACCATTATTTGACCTTTCTATTGGACTTCAAATTAGAAACTGCACAGTAGGGTGCGCAATAAAATCATTAAGACTTAGATTCAGTCTGGGGGCCCCAGCTGTGGTCACCAAGCCTCTAAAATCATCTACTGAAATTACCTTTACCTTTGTGAGTCAGAGAAGTAAAGCAAAGCTACTGGAGAAAGGAGCCAGCCCAAGAATAAAGACTGATCTTTCCGAATAGTAAAATTGCAACCCAATTTCCTGTTTTCGCCCTTATTTCAGATAATCTAACAGACTTCCGAATCTGAATCAAGCAATCGTTCTTTTAAACTGAACCTTTCCAGAATGATTTTTACTTAGTCCTGCCGTACAAATTGCGAAATGTCCGATTTTGTGACTTTTGGCCACTATTTACACAAATCCGCCACAAAGCAGCAGAAGAGATGGGACTGGTTATGGCAGCACCTAGCACCTAATCCTAGTTTAAATCAGTATGTGGAACATCCTCTAAAATTAGTACTGAATCATTGCTTAAAGTCTGATAGGAAAGTCTGATCTTAAAGACAGCTCTTGGGCGCTCCAAAATGTCCTAAAAACTTGACCTTGCTGAAGCTTTCGCATCTGTCGAAGGTATACGAAAGCGACAAAATAAAAATGTCGAGATATTCTTCCAGGACACAGCAGACGGTAGGATGGCGGTGGAGCTCAGTAGGCTAGGCTAACTAATTTTGTATTACATGACTTTCTTCTTTCTTTCTTATCTCTTACTTAAGTAAAACCAACAGCTTTTACCCTAATCTCTAATTTGTAACAAATCGTACAATAGTGTTCAAGCTTCATTGGTGGGAGTGTGATTGTTCAGTGGTGAGAGTAGCTGTTGTAGCCAGTCGGCAGTTACCTGTGGTGTCCATGTATTAACCGGAAGCTAGCGTCGGTTAATACTGGATGGTGATTTCCGGTTGGTGCATTGGCTAAGCTCTAAATCTTGCGGAAAACACTGTGGGTCTACTAATTCTGTAGCGTGTTCTTCCGCAAGGTCAAACCAAATAAAATGAAAAAAACACCAATGAAGCTTTAATTGCTGCATCTCATTAAATTATATAACGCTAATTATTGGAATACCACTGAATGAATGCAACTGTTATGGATGCTCTTGATGTGTGATGTGACGAAAACTTATACTTCGGGTTACTTGCTGAATACTTGAAGGCAGATAAGTTCACTGCATATATTTCATTTTTGCAAGCTGTTCAAAGAAATAGAAATAGCGCTGAATGGTTGATTGATGCATGAAATTAAAATGGTTTCTAAACCAGCATTTAATTAATGAATATGACCTACTTTGAGTACGATTGTCTGATTTGATACTTTGTATATATATTCAGAATGTAAGCTCAAGCTTGAATAAATTTAGGCGTACTTACAACTATCCATTGTTAAGTTACTAACAGCTCAAGTACTGATCAACTAGCAGTTACTATTTATTATACATATAAAGCGTAGTGATCATTAGCAATTTTCTTACTATAAATTATTTTGGCTCTCCTCAATAAAATTGTAAGTAAAGGGCAGTACAATCTTAAGTCGTTGCATAGAAGGCTGATACAAAGGGTACCTCTAGCCACGTCAACATCCTGGTGCGCAAGGTGGTTGTTGAGGCACAATGGTCTCCGCAAACAGCTGCCAATGCAAGATTGATCTTGTAGAGGCACAACGGTCTCACTGCAAGGCAATCTTGTTGTTTCAGGCACACGGGAGCCATGGCGCTGGTCGTTCCCTTTCAAGGCTCAGAAGATGTTCTGTCAAATATGTTTCCCTGTCCGATAAGGAAAGTTGACAGCGAGTTTTGCTCGTCCGAGGCAGTTTATCAGTTTGGTAAGGCGTGGATTTCTGAGGATAATGATACCGCTGAGCGGATTCGTGAATCGGAAACCGGGTTCGCCGCAAAGCGACTGGCAAAGGTCGTATCGGTAAAGCAGGGACTGTGGAATCAATGCAAAGTTGCGATCCTTGAAGGGATTGTTGTCTCAAAATTTCAGCAAAACCTCAACTTAGCCAATCAACTGATGGGAACGGGTGAGGCTACCTTAGTTGAAGCTTCGCCGGATCACATTCCGCATTCTCGACGAGATTTGTTTTACGGGTCCGGATTATCAAAGAACGAATTGAAGAAAACCAGCATCAACAACATCCCAGGACAGAACGTCATGGGTAAACTGCTTATGAAAGTCAGGTCTGATCTCCGACAAAATAAGTTTCCCAAGCTGCTAGTGATAACGGATTCCCAGGGTCACCGAATTCCTTCCAACACGAATAGGGCGATAAAACTTGTCCCTGTTAGTGGTGCCAGAATACAGGATCTGATGAAAATCGCTTGTCTGACGGTACATGAGGGATACCTAGGGTGTTTAATTTTGGGAGGCACCAACAATATTGCCATGGATCATCGTACTCCAGTGCGTTGTCCGGACGGCGCTTTGCAGCCTCGCCTCCCAAAGTCTATCCTGAGGCAGTTTCGTGGAGCGGCCCACTTCTGTAAGCAGTTCCCTACGGTTAAACTGTGGATTGCAGAAATCCCACCAAGATTTGACCAGCAACATGACTGCCCAGGGATGCAAAGCAAGTTTCAGCTAACCGTGGTGCGAGTAAACAAACAGCTAAGCAATCTGGTATTTTCCTTGAAAGAAGCCGGCTACAATGCTGACCTTTTCCCTACCTTTGATGATTTCAACAATCCTAAGTACTTTGGACAAGTCCAGGGGAAACGCAGCACTGTTGACCTTCATTTTAACAGCGTTGGCGGTAAAAAGTTGCTGGACCGTCTTGAAGTGCTTGCTTCCGCCCTGTAGCTGGCTGTTTCGCGGCTGTTGAGGCACCATGGTCTCTCTAGACAGCCGCGGAATTGTCGGCTGGGACGGGAGCAATGCGGTTTCAAAGATTGGCTCATACTTCATCTCAAACTCTTATTTCGAATACGTAACGTACGTTTTTTGTGTTTTTACTTGTATATTCACTTGTACTGTACAAAGCTTGATTTTTTATCCATTACGTATAGGAAGTATCTTCTGTTTTTGCTATGCCATGCTAAGTTCTGTTGTCCTTTATTTTCTATTCGCTGCTTCTTCACTCCCTCCCCCGACATCCTCTAAACTAATAATCAGCACACTTTGCATCAATCATCTGCGAAAATGCTTGAACCAGTGCGGTATTGAGTGCTACCTGTACGGAATTTGTTGAGGCACCATGGTCTCACATGACAAGCTCCGGACGGTTAGTGCTTGGTACATGCCCGCTTCCATCGGTCGTTCCACAAAAAACAATTTTCCTGTGCTCGTTACGCATCATAGCTTCATTCCTATCTTAATAGTGTGCTCTTCCTCCTTCAATCTAAAAGTATGTTTACTCCTGCTTCATGATTTCAGTTTTTGTTAAGATGGTTATTCACAGTCACGACAACTAAGCAACTCATAGGGCCTAACTGGATTTTAAGGAATTGTTTTTATTCCTCTAATCTCTCAAGATAAGTTTGGTAGAACAAAAAGGTAGGACAAAAACATATGGCTGATAGAGAAACGCAGCAAACATCACCCTACAAGAAACCATTAGATGATTTGGACACAAAACTATTCACCTCTACATGCACATATCCACCTGCTATTGAATGTATTTTATGTACAGAATTTTGCACGCTGCGGGAAATTTCTTATTTACCCATTATGTTATGATATTATGTTCTCTATGTACTGGTAATTTGTGTGTGTTTTGTTTGCTAATTTGTTCTCACCCCTTAGCAGGGCAACTAACCATTTTTTCTCGGGTAGGATCGGGAATTTGTAAATTCAGATTTGGAATTTGTAAACTATCAGAATTGCAGTTTGTAAAATGCCAGAATAGGACTTTGAAAATTGTCAAAATTTGCAGTTTGTAAGGCGTAGATTCCTTTCTTGTACAGTTTCACACCCATAGTCGAAATACTGTCTCTTTTTTCTTGTGAAGGATGTAACGAAAATTGAATTATGACAACTCTATTAATCTTGTATGTACAATGTATACGTAAGTTTGTGTCATTTTGAAACAAGTGTACAGTTGTGAGGAAACTTGTTTGGTATTTGTGGACCTGTTTACTATGCCCGAACGTTAACGAGTCTAATAGGATTACTACTTCATACGCTTCAATCACAGTCATCTCTCTTTCCTTGAGTTTATGTGTGCGAGAATTATTCACGTGAAAACAATAAGGCGATCCTTTCAATATAGAAATTGTAACGGAGATTTCTCCCTTTCCTGTACGCATAAAAAAGGTCAGGAGGGGCACTTTTTCTACTTCCCTGTTGCTCCCCTCTTTACAGTGTGTGCAAACTGGTGAAGACTTGCACTATTTCTCCCCTCCTCTGAGTTTGAGTGAATGGGTACTCTGCAGCCTGAGTGTCTGTGCATGTGTGAAAACTAATCTTCCTTTTAACGTCACAGAAAGTGACATTAATCTTTTCTCGCTGAGTCTAGTTTTCATCGGCTTCTCTTTCGCCTGCGCGTCTGTTTGACAAACAAAATTTCATCTATAGAAATCAACTCCAGGACAAAGGTCCTTGAAGACAAAAACGCCATAATGTTTTAGGGCCATGGCTGTTAGGGTACTTTGGGCCACTTGAGATCGGACCCAAAGCCATAAAAAATTACGCAATGAAGATGACAAACAGCTCAGGTGCAAATTCAAAAGAAGGAGGCTGGGTCTTCCCTTTCAAACCGACCAATGACAATACGCAATCATGAAAGCAGCCAATCATCGAAAAGATGATTGCAAAAAGACTCAAGGAAAAGTTAACGTGAGACCAAAATTTACCATTTCCAGTCAGTCTGTGATTTTGGGGTACTAGCGGATGGCCGCTCTCGTTTGAGGCTCTGGGGGGAAAATCACAGACACCCCTTGAGTTGTTCTGTTGGGAGAGGTTTTTTCTCTCCCCTTCTAGGATACCTCCCTCCAAATTTTGTCCACCTCTTGGAACCCTAGGTTGGGATTGGGGTACGCCTGGGGGGAATAGCTCGCGTAAGAATGGGTTGGCTTCAGAAGCCTATTTCGAATTTCTCCCTCTAGAGTGAGCTGCCCCTTTCCCCTTTAGGATTTTCTTTAAAATATGAAAGAGCGAGTTTCAAAACTACTTAATCGGACTTCGAGTCCCTTATTCGAAAATGCCTTGTTGAATGCGGGCTCTCGCCGCCCTAGACTATTGACAATAGATTTATTACTGCTTTCATGTATTTTGTGCTAATATCGGCAGATATTAGCTGGATTTCCCTAGATTTCCTGGGAAGGAAATCTAGGATACGTCATTGGTGGGGGATTTCTGACGGAAATCCCCTCGACGAAATTTCTTTCAAATCACTCAAAAATCCACTTTTGACCAATTTTCTGACTGCCTTATCAGGGTTTTTTAAGCTGATTCTTGTGCCTTAAATTCAGACCATTATTTTCAAAATAACTCCTTCCAGAACCTTTGTCCAAAAATCCTAGCAATCCTTGGGTTCTAGTTTCCAATTCTAAGAAAAATACACACAATTTCTCCCCTATTCTCGAAATCCAGTTAATACTGCTGAATCTGGGTTAAAACCGACAAGGTTTTAACCCATTTGATTCAGTTCTAGGGCGGGCTGCCTTTGAGCCCGGCCTCAGGCTAATCCTCTGATCCTGGCCGCCCGATCCCGACTCTCTTTCGTCGCTATCTCTCTTGGTTTCTTGCGGCAAATCTTTGATCCAGCGGCTCTACTCCTCGTGTCAGCTCCGAATATCAGATACTATCCCTTTGGTTCTGCTTCTTCTGTCTTTCCAGTGTGAGTGCTTCTTCGGATCACCCCTGGCTTCTTCCTTGGTTCTAGGCTGCTGTGGTCTCTGTTCATCCGGATTGCCTTGGTTCGTCCAGTTAGTTTGATCTCTGAGGGAACTGAATAAGGGTTGGATTTTCCTGAGCAAAGTCTTCCAAATTAACCTTTCAAATTGCTTCTGAAATTTGTTTTGAAACTGTGCTGTTTTTCTGTTAATTGAAACGTTTGTTATTATCAACCATTCCTGCAGCTTTCTGGAAACCCTCTAAAAGGTCCAAAGTTGGGACGGGTGGATTTGTGCATTTACGAGTAGAGTCTAAACAAGTGTACACAATAGGAATAGGCCTAAAATAGGCATAGACTAATCATAGGTGCACTACTTCCCAACCAGACCAGTGACTGTGGATAACTAAGACCTTGCCTTCAAAACTAAACTCCAACTAGGACCTAAAGTGTCGTCTTACGGACTGTGATTGAAACTGGCATATTTTAGAACACCAACTAGGCTAGTAAACAGGTTCTGATTATCTATCTGCTTCTATCATTTCCTTGATTTTTACTGTAGTATCTGTAAATTTGTAAGTAGTCTCAAACCTTAATATTTCTCTGTTCATCAATAAATTGTATATATAGCTCTCTCTTGAGTATCGAGTCGAGAAAATCAAACCGACATCTCTGCTGAGTAGGAGTTGCGGTTACAGTCTCACGAGAAACATATTCTGCATATCTTTGTTAGGAGGCTAATTGAACTCACGTACCCTTCAGGCTGACCGTCTGGGTTAGGTTAGACCAACACTAGGCTAGCTTAATCCTTAGACCTAAGAGTAGATTTAATCTTCTCGCTGTCAGCCTCTGTGTAGCAACGTTTAGAGCCCCTGGATTTCATCGCTTTTGTTACACATTGAAATTGCAGATTAAAAGTTCTTGGAAGTTGAAGATGTATCGAAAATAGGGGGCTAATTTAAACTAAACCGGGGGAGCCGTGAATTGAAACTGATAAAATAATAAGTAAAAAAAAAAAAAAAAAAAAGATGTGATATGGGTTTTGTTTTATAAAAAAGAGGGGGGGGGGTAGTTCTAGGATAGCTGAGTTATAAAAGGAGAAGAAAAAAAAAAAGGAGAGGGAACTTATTTCTACTGTTTTAACGGGTGGTTTAATAGAAGTATTGGCAAAATTACGAAGTACCTTTCAAAATGTCAGCTGCTGGGATATGTCCACTGTGAATAAGTTATACGTAGAGAATCAATGAAGTAGATCAGAAATGAAACCGGGTCAGTTCGGGTCACTTTATGGACAGGGTCACCGAGTCAGGAGTCCTGACCCGGTCTGGACCCGGTATTTTTAGTTGTCGAAATTGTTTGCTGTTCAAGCATAGTTATCTAGAATTTTTACCAGTTATAAATTATAAAGTTCAAAAATTTAGAAAAACTTTACCGAATTTTACCATCTCAAAGCTTCAATAGCCACTAAAAAATTAACATTGAAATAAATGCCTTATTCATTCTGTTATCTAAAACGAATACTGCTCAAGAAAATTTTCAAAGTTTCTATAGAAAGAAAAAGATGTTGATTAAACAAAACTAGATCAGATCAAGAGTTTATAATACCAAGAGTAAGACACTCAGCTCTTCCCAATAGAACAAGCTTGCAAGATGCTCGAAACATTAAGGCAGAAATCTCGGGGGGCTTCTCAGCGTGTAAGCATACAACGCTGACATTTCGGCCTTAATGTTTCGAGCATCTTGCAAGCTTATTCTATTGGGAAGCGCTGAGTGTGTTATAAACTCTTGATCAGATCAAGCACATGCTGATGTTTTTTGTCAACTTGTTGCTTTAACGACTACCTGCTCCCGTTCCTTCTCGTTGCACGAATAAAGATCTCATAATCCTACAGGTTATGGGCCCAGGAGAGCATGTACAGTCCGCATGTGGTCACATATTTACCAAAGTATTAGCTTCAGCATGCTGAAGTGTTTCTGGAACTGGTTATACATACGATTGGTTTGGATATCGCAACCGAAACGGGACAAGCCGACTGAAACACCATTTCTGTGACTTAGCGAATGCGGCACTGTTAATCAGCACAAAACTCAAGAGGCGGAAACACTACGGCTATGGTTTTGATTATCAGAGACAAAATGTTCTTTCATGCAGCAGTGTGAGGAACTTCAACTTGGTGGACTTATTGCGATGCCTTATGACTGTCCTGAAAGATATCAGATCAAGCATATGCGTATCTTTTTGTCGATGTGTTGCTTTAACGACTACTTGCTCCCGTTCTTTCTTGTTGCATGAATAAAGAGCTCATAATCCTACAGTGTCAACTATTTTTTCTGCATTTCGTTGAGCTAGCCCTTAGTTGTACAGACCTGACTATATAAATCGGTATGAAATATATTTTAATATGTCACTATGTCAGTATTAATTGCCTAGTTCGCATAATTCGTCACTTCCATCGATACAGTCTTCAATCCCATTGCACATTTTCCACCATGCAACTCGCTCTCCACTTTCGCAGTAATAGTCTGTTTGCTTCATGTCCGGACAGCCAGTTTCGTCCGCGCCGTTCGAACCTAAAATTAATGCTTCCATTTACTGATAGTTAGAACTTCTACCTGGAATAAAATGAATATAATGAAAATGACCTCTGAACCTCTGATCGAGTTATGAATGCAAAAGCTATGTTCTGCCACCGTACAACTAAAAATCTCTAACACGATCTGCAAAAAGGAGCAACGAAATCTTGTACCATTTTTAGGAAACGGTAGAGTAGAGTAGAGTAGAGTAGAGTAGAGTTGAGTAGAGTGGAATTAGAATAGAGTTGAATGTTTAACAAACAATGCAATTCGGACTTTCCGCTATTTTAACTCTTTCATGAACAGCATCAAGTTAAACTTAGTTAGTTTAACTCCGCTTAACTTTTTCGTGAAATGCCCACTGGAGCGTTACTCCATTAGAAGTTTTAGACGGAAACGAAAGAATCAGTTGAGTCAAAATGAAAACCAATACAAACTTACAATCAGTAACGCCGTCGCAGTGTCGCTGGATAGATACCAACTGACCATCATCGCAGGCAGAGGTTCCGCTAACGTTTGCATAGCGATATTGGCAATTTTCCTCGTCAGATCCGTCCGGACAATCTTCCAGTTGGTCGCATCGCCAGTCAGCTGGAATACATTCAGCGCCTGCACGGCACTGATAATGATTAATTTCACAAGACTGGACGGTGTTCGATCTAGTCTGCCAATGAAACCAATCATTCTCACTGCCATCGCTGTTTTTGAAGAAATCCGATGCCCGATCTCGTAATCTATCGAAAAATGCATCGTCCTCAAACGGGTTGGAATCACCTGGCCGCTGTTTACTTTGGTCCCACTCATTCGACGAAAACTCCCAGTTTCCACCACCAAAAGGACCACCTAACCTACCGCCCCAACCACCTCTACCACCTCGGCCTCCCTTACCACCCCATCCCCCTTTGCCGCCCCAGCCACCTCTATCGCCTCCACGTCCCCCTCTTCCTCCGCTTGTTCCACCAGTGCCTCTTGTTCCTCCATTTTCTATAACAAGAGTTTGATAGTGTCAACCTTTCTAAGTAACAACAGCTGATATCTAGTAAATGTGGTAAATGAAAAAATAAAAAAATGTAATACTCTGATCAGAGATAAAACCGGGTCACCGGGTCAGTTCGGGTCACTATATGGACCAGGTCACCGGGTCACCGGGTCAGGAGCTCTGACCCGGTCTTGACCCGGTATTTTTGATTGGAGGAATTATTTTTGCTGTTATAAGATATTTTTCAAAGATTTGCCAATTTTTGCCAACTGAAAACTTCAACAATTAATAAAAACCAGCAATAGAAATATTCTTAACTTCATCGTGTAGTTTTTTAAATGCTTGTCGCTGTAGTAGTGTCCTTATAATATTTGTAATGTCCTGTCAAGCTTAGTCCTTCGTTTGAAACTACAATGATTGCGTTGAATCTTATCTAGAAAATGAAAACTATTACATGGGCCCTGAGGAGAGTATGAAATTTTTATTTTAAAATCTAAAATTCTCCATGCTATTATTTTTGGAGGGAGAGGGTCAGACTGTGGGTTTCAAATCTCGGTAAGAAGGAAAATTTCAGCAAAATAAGGTTTACAGATCCTGAGTTTTACTTTGCATTTTTTGCAATTGTTATGGCTTTCAGGAACCAATTGTGATTGATTTTAATTCATATTCTCTGAATCCTAGCCATACGAAAAAATATTTCCAAAGAAATTCCGTAGACTGAAACTTCAATCATACAACTAAATGAAATATTTTACTAAAATATATAATGATAAAACAGAAAAAAGTGCTAATGTTAAACACTATGATTGGAATCAGATGGTGTTATGACTTTGTCAAAGAATTTTGTTCCGATTTGTTTGATTCAAAAAGCTATGTAGTTTACTTCACATTATTGAGTGCAAAATCGTGCAAATCGTTTTGATTTTTTTCCGGCTTACTTACAATATTCATTTTCCAATGCTACTACCTTAAGGAAAGGAAAGCGTTTACCCAACTTGATATTTTAGTCGTCAAAAACTTCCAAAATGGTAAAAAACACTCACCGCACCCCAATAATGTATTTTTAATTTTTTGCAAGCTTAAACCTGAATTTTCAAAAATACCGGGTCACCGGGTCAGGGGTCGACCGGGTCACCGGGTCACCGGGTCAGTAAATAGTGACCCGGTTTCATCTCTGACTCTGATACTAAAAGCCACTGCATATATTGTTTGAGCTAAAAGGATTAAAAATTCAACACATCTCTGAACTTGAAACTTTTCTGCGCATGTTTCTGCGCAAATACCTGATAACTCTCGTGTCACATAACCTAGCGGCATGCTCTTATCATATATATATATATATTTTTTTTTCATAAATGGGGCTATATATATATTTTTTTTTATATATATATTGTGTACTCATTGTATACTCACTATGTACGAACAAGGACCTCCTAGTTCAAATCATTAGTGAAATTATAGAAGGTTTACCGTATATTCGTCTAACTCCAGCTATGTCGTCATAGTTTGGTCGATCTCCTCTTGTGCATGACAAATATTCGGCAAACATTACAGCGTCTCGCACTGGAGTATGATCCAAACCAATTGCATGCCCTAAAATGTTTTGAAACTGTGATTGCTGTACGTTTTTCGAAAGCCAAATAATCCAGTCAAGTCACTAACTAGCATAGATATGCGAAGGCGTGAGGGGGAGACGTGACCGGTCGCTTCCCTCTACACCGCGCGAAGCCCGTCCAGGGAAATTTTATAAAAAAAGCTAGTGAATACGAAAATGATGAAAATAACACAATTCTTTAAACAAAAGCTTAGGACTGTCAAGCCCACTTTGCAAATTAGCATTGTTCTGTTTTCACAAAATGTAAAATTGTTTATTATTATAATAACCATTAGTAATATTGAAGTTGCAAGTACTCATTTCAGTTAAGCATCCTAAACAACCTATGATAACCAACCATAATCTAAGATTTATTGGTTGGCGTCAGCGCATTTCCTTACCAACTTCGTGGATGCAAATGGACAGAAAATTAGTGCTACGACCATCATCACGACAGTTCTCAGGAGGATCAAACTGAGTCGCTTCATTGAAGAATATTGGGACGAAATTGTAAAGACCTTCATCAATAAGTGCAATTGCCACAACACCTACAAATCATGAAAATTTAGCCGTTAAAACGGTTAAAACAAAGAAACAGCCATTCATACAATATAACACTATAATTGAATAACTACAAACATAAACTATTTCTAAATATTTACGCATTTAATGTTAAAGTAAACATTCAACCAACTTCTGTCTTGAAAACCAAGGGATCTGTCGTCTCGATGACGAACGAATTCCAGAAAAACGTTTTCATCTCTTGACGTTGTCTCGGAAAACTTGAGAACTGAAACGTCTTCCCATGCCTTGAAACATTCCCGTATGAGCCGACTAAATATAAAGCTAAACACCTACAACCCCACAGGTTATGACATATATACTTCGAAGTTCGAACAGCATAACAAGTAATAATAGGAAGCTGGTAATCACAGCAGACAATAAATCGGTTGGATTTGCCATTAATTCTCTAAAGACTCGAATAACTCCTGTTTTTATTACTTTTTTGCAGGCTGATTGACTCCTGAATTAAACATTGTCAAGATAGACAGCTATGCATGCCTAGGAGCATTGACATCACGTACTTGGTAACATCTGCAGACATATCTGGAGTTCTTCTGCCAACTCGATACTTCAAGTTTGTAGTACGAAATTTTCCGTCCACTGAAATTCAACCCATTCTATACCATTTACGTATATTATTTTTCACCTATTAAAACTGAATTTTAACTATCAAATGGAGGCTGTTCTCTGGCTCTTGTGGTTTGAAATTTTTTGCTTTCTTGCCTCTAGTTATTTGAGTGAGACGGTAGGTTTTGAGCGTGACGGTGTTCCTAGAATTTTTCTTCGGATGGACAAAAGATCCAAAAGAATACAAAAAATACCAAAATAATATCTCTTTGAAGAGACAGTGGGTAGACAGCAATCAATTGATTGAAGAAGTTCCTGTCCTTTTCTAAGAGGGGGTGGGGGTCAAGAGAATAATTAGTTCGCACTATATAGTCTTAAACGGCCCCAGCGTTTATCTTCCCAGTGAGCATTTTTCAAACGAAGCCGAAACTGCTATGGTCCCATTACAAACCCTCAACCAAACACTGAAGAGTTGTTTTGTCGCCTCCTTACCACAAGGTGAGGAACAGTCGCAGGATCTTAAGAACAAGAAATTTATGTAACCTAGCAGGGTTTCAGAACAGCATCCTTTACTAGATAGAAGCAAACTTTTCCTCTAACATACTTGATTAAGGTAAAAATTTTACAAGAAAACCTAACTGTATTCATAGGGTTCTGTGACGAAAGCACCTACGCAGCACATATCTCTTAAATCTTTCTTCGGTCGTTTCCAGTTTCTTATCTTGAGAAGGCATCTTTCCATTTTGCATGTCTTTATCACCACACCTCGGTGCCACCAGCAGCTGTTGAAAACAATTATCTGTGATCTTACCATTTGATTCACAATTTCCAAATTTTTGAGCTTTTCTAAAATTAAATTCAAACATTTGGTTGGTATCAACAGTACTTGTAATAAAGAGCGCTTCAAATAATTATGCACGGAATCATCGGAGATGGTATATTTGCATTAACTGAGTATATAGAAGTACAGAGTAGAAGAAGTCCTCATCGATCAAAAACAGACCAAAATAAAATAATATATTAACGAAAAAATACAGCAAAATTTTGTTCAAACGAAAATGCCAAAGATTTCTTGAGAACAGCGTGATATCTAGCGACATTATTATGAAGCTACTCAAATTTCAATGTAAAATTACAGAACAGAATGATTTTTCAAAGTGGGATCAAAGGTTGGTTGGTTCAAAGCTAATATCATATCCACCATTTTTGCTTTTCTTCAGAAACGTTTCGGCGAGTAAAACGGCCGAAACTTCAGGAACCATCAAACCCAGGTTTAGTTTTTCCCCTATTTCGTCAGAAAATTAAGGAGGCGCCACACGAAAGCGGCGAAAAAGTGAGCGAAGTGACACATGAAAACATCAAGAAATTATGGGGTGGCACATAAAAGCGCCGCTATTCTTTTACATTCACTAAAAGATGCACAATTAAACGATCGTTTATACCTAACAGCATCATTAACCTTTCTGGCAAGATTCCCTGAGCCTGTTTCATCCAAATATCCATATTTCTCAAGATAATCCTGAAGAATAAAGTTTTGTGGTAATTTTGTATGGTATCATTGATTACGTTCTTCTTCAAATAACTATAACTTTATATTGACCAATTCTTAAGAAATTTAACTTTTAAAAGCAATTTTTCAATTCATGCTTCAGCATTTTTCTGATTTCACTTAAGAGAACATGTTCTCTTAAATAGGTGTTCCCTTAAGCGCGAGAATATGGTAAGCCTATCAGAAACAAACATTTTATATACCTATGTATTTCTCAAAGATTGGCCAACTTCTTACTGAGGCGAGTATTTTGAAGATGAGTGCGGCTAGGAAGGAAAAATGAGAAATTGCGAGAAGAAGAATCTTATCCAAAATATAAAAATTTCAATACTTAAGCATTTAAGTTTTCGAAAAAAAGAACCAAGATGGCTGATTGTAGCCGTGTAGCCGAATGGCTAAGGACTTGGATTTAGGACCGAAAGTTGCTAGATTCGGTTCCCACTTAAGCCATAACTACGCTGCAAGCAAGACACTTAGTCTACCGATCAGATGGCGCATTAAATTGGTAGGACCGTGTGCTGTCTTGCAGGGGACAGTGCACGCTAAGAAATACTTATCCACTTATCGTCAAGAGTAGGGCGCGGAGTACCGGTGGAAAGGTACTCCAACCCCTGGGATCAACCAGTACCCTTGCAACGTGGCCAACCTACCCCCTGCGAAGGGGTGTTTAGTGCAACTGGGTCAAGTATTCTTACTGGTCACATTTCCCGTGGCTCGCCTAATGATTCCCGTCATCTGCTCCTGCTCCAGAAACCTGGAGTGCCCAAAGGCACTATGTGCTGCCTGCCTGCTTTGTCACGCGAATGAGCAGTTAATGGAGCTAGACAGGAGTGTGTGTGGAGTGCATCCAGGCGACATAGCGAGAGTCATACCAAATATGGCTGATGACCAGCTTACAGGAGTGGATCCTGATCGGCCACCTTAAATTCGACGTCGACAACGACGAAAAGACTTATCAATTTTTACTTATCAAATCAGGTTGCCAGAATCCTATAGTTTATCAAATAAAATGAATTAACAAAAGAAATTAATTAATTAATGGCTAAGGGTTATTTTTAAGAAACGACTCATTTTGCAGGCCTGATATTGTCATTATTTCAATGAGATCTTTATACAATTCCTTAGCTTCTGCCCTGTTGCAGCTTGAACAGTTAATAACAGTTCTTTGCTTACAATTAGTTTTTAAGTGTATTATGCAACTAGAATACTCACTAAGGCATTAACAACATAATCTGGGATGGAATCAACATCATCTGCTTCTGTATCAATCGCTTCTACGGACGGTGACCTCTTCCACACGCCAAATATGAGAAACACGAGAAAACAGAACATAGTTCTTAGATCAGTAGGTGCTTATTCCTTATTATTTAAAGTTAGTGCAAACGTTTCTTTTAAAGAGTTAATTTCAAGCAAAAACATAA
>JASAND010017054.1:40000-62944 GCA_030248195.1 Trissonchulus latispiculum
CACGAGGCTGAGACTCATCAGCCCACGTTTTCACAATTTCAGAAAAATTTACAGGAACCATTGGCCACTGAGTACTTTGTTCCTGATTCAAATCAACCAAATCGTCACCAGCGAACAGACAAGACGTCAACATCTTTGATTCTTCCAAGGAAACTTTAGGGGGAACTATATACTCCCTCTTTTAGGGGAGGTCCAGGTTCAGGAGGGGCTGTAACCCCTTTAGCACAGGAAGTCGCTTCTAGAATGGCCTCCATATGCGTAAAAAATTCCGAAAAATTAGGGGGGCCACCCCCTCTTTTGATAAAATATCCCCCTGGACTTGCTCATCATCACAATTAAGAACCAAAGGGTCTTCAAAGGGAGAATCAAACAAAAATTCTGAAAAAGGTGACGCCACCCGTGGAGGAGGGGTTCCAAGGTCCGAATCAACAACAAAATTCATATCTTCAATGTACGAATCTAAATTTGCCTGTGCCCTGGTGACGGCCAGTGGTTTTTAAAAGACGGAAACGTGGCCCGATAGTCTTCAGCCGGGCAAATGGACCCAACCAGCATAGATCTTGGCAAGGCAACAAGGCAACTAGACAATTTGTGTGATTTGCCACCAAAAATTCGAAAAACTTTTGTTTCAGATCAACAATCCCCCCATATGGCAATACACGATTTACATGAGCAAAAGAATCTAACCTTTCAAACAAGAAGGGAGTCCCGGTCAGTTGTGGGGAGACCTGAGCCCTAGCCCAGACCTCCGAGGAAGGGGGAACCACGACATCCACTGCCAGTACTGCGGTGGCGGGTTGCCCATCTTTAGTAGACCACACTGAACGCAATTGATCCGGCGTGAGCAGTTCATGGTACAGGCCCCCCATATTCACAGTGTTTCGGGAGAGCAAAATATCCCACGATATAGCGTTCATAAAGTCAGCCCCCAACAAAATGTCCTTATAAAAATCGGGGACAAGGTGGAAATGCCACCCAAATTGAATTTGACCAACATGAAAAGGAACATAAACTTTACCTGTTTACCTCAAATAGTCATTTCCGGGAATTTTTGCCCGAATTGGGTCAGGGTATTGAACTACCAGCTCGGCCCCCACCCGTAGGAGTCGTTCCAGTCCTCCAGAACTCAAAATAGAAATAGAGGATCCAGTGTCGATAATCGCAACTAAAGTTTGCCCCTCCACTTGAATAAGGATAGCGTGGATGTTATCCCCTGCAGCCAAAACGGCATCTAAATCAATTTCACGGACCTGACCCGAATCAATTGCGTCCGAGGGAAAATTTTGACCATAATACTGCTGACAATTTTCTTGGGCCTGTTGGAGGGAGTACGGGGCCAGTGGACCCTGGGAGGACCCCCCCTCTGAATGTAGAGGTGGGGTGACCTCCTCAGTGCCGCAAGCCACAGAAGTAGCAGGTGCAGCTCCAGAAGGTGCAAAGCCCGGACAGGTAGGTTCCTGAGGGGGGTTGCCCCCTACTAACAGGTTCCGAAAAGGTTGGGTCCCCCGCACAGGAGAGGCCCCCTGACACCATGAATCCGACGGCTCGTAATCAGTGGACCAAACTTGATCTGGATCAAACTTATCTGGCCCAGCGTCCTAAACAAATCTGTCATTTCAACCACCTGTTCTTTAAGTGACACGTAGTATTGGTCCATTAAACTGCTCGATTTTGAATGAATGGACGAAAGAAGGAAAAAATTACGGTGCATCCACTGGAAAAGTTGGACCACCCGATCTGTTGCCTCATCCTCTTTTGAAACAGAATCGGCACCCAGGACATGTTCTGAGCCGCCCAATTTAGCAAAATCAGGATCTATTTGAATCACATAGATTGACAGCTGAGAAACCATTTCAGAAACTTGTTGAGCCGTCGGATTTCCAGTGGCGTGAGGGGCTGGTCCTCGAACCACCTGTCTGACCCACCCCCTATAGGATCATGATAAGCTCTTACAAAATTTGGATAAGAGGGAGGAGGTCGAACAGGCGCCGCAGCCACAGGTTGAACATTTTGAACCGGTGCGCGCGCGACAGGGCGCCCGCCGGAGCCGCCGGAAACGCTGGAACCAGCGATACCTGCGCCTCTGCGGGCAACCGCTGTTGGCCCGATGGCATATAATACCAACCTGAAGCCTGTTGAGGCTGTTGCTGTGGATAAGACATCAGCTGTGGCGGCGACGCCTGAGGGTGATATGACGCCGGAGGAGGAACTGCCGGGTAGGCCCCCCACTATATCCACCTGCTGTTGAGCATTTTGAGCATTTCGCGGTTTATACCCGGAGGGGCCTTGCTTGGATCCTTGTCCCAACATTTATCCGGGTGATGGCCACGTTTATTACAATGTTTACACGGTGGAAAGCGCTTTCGCTTTTCTTCTTCCATTTCCTTAAACTTGTCCCAGAACTTCGTCTCCAGCCAATCCTTCATCTCCCGTAGCTCCAGCCGCGTCGCCGCGTCGAGTCCAGTGGGCCCCCCCTATTTTGACATAGGGTGGAATTCAGATTAAAAATTAGAGCCAAAAACTGCTGTTCACCTTACCCAGGTTTCGAATTTCGGGCCTCCAATTTATCCAAAGTGCGTAGAATTTCTTCTAAAGTAGGCTCCCCTTTACTGAAATTTGAAGCCAATGCTAAAGCATATTCTGAACGAATTCCATCGAATAGTTGTTGGACGCAGTGCCTGTCTCTATCCTCCAGAGATGGCCAAATTTCAAGAGCCTGAGACTAGAGCTCCGTCACGTACTGGCGCGCAGACTCCCCAGGCTGTTGAATACGCTGGGCGAAACGATGGAATTTTTCAGACAATTTAGGTTTCGGGAATTGAGCAGATAGCAGACGTACGAAATTATCCAAAGAATCCACAACACCAGGGTCAATTCTGGGAGCATAAATCAGTGCTTTCCTTGACAATTTATTGAACATCAAACGGGCCCATTGGTCTTGAGGAATTCCCTGAACCGTGGCTGCAGAGACAAATTGAGGCAACCAATCTTCAAAATATTCCAAGGTCGGTTCAAAACGCGGTATATCTTGCAAAATGGCCATATACGTACGATATAATTGGGCACTATGTTTACTAACGGAAATATCAGTGGCTTGCATAGTAGGAGGGGTGGGGTGTGGTCGCCCACGCCCTTGCCCCCCGGCCTGAGAAAAAGCACTAGAAACGCTATAGACCCTTTGGTCTGGCTGTTGCTGGAATTGGCCCTGCTGCTGAGGCTGTTGAGCAGAAAAACCGGCAATTTTGCGGAGTACCCGGCCAGGGTCCGGGTACATAGGGGCCAGTAATTGTTCCTGTTGTGAACACGAATACGTACCTTGCTCTTGAGCCGAAGGCTGATCCTGTTGGTAGCCATATTGATACTGAGCACCAGGATCCGACTGTACGTACACATATTGCTGATTCGATGCGTCGTAATAATAGCAATGACAATTAGAATCACAATAAAATGGTCCAGCAGCCTGAGGGGGCGGCGCCCCAGGTGGCAGAGCGCCAGAGTGATCTCGCTGTCGCTGCGAATATTGAGAGTCAGGCATCGCGTCATTCGGCAAGAAATGATTATGACCCGAATTTTGACTAGGCGGAGGCGGATTTTACCTGGGGGCGGATCCCCCGACTGAGCAGGTTGACATCCATTAGAAGGTGCCTAAAGCACTCTATTTTGTCCTGAACCATAGGAATGATGAGAATTCGGACTGTTGGGTGGCCCCTGATCACTCGACGCATGGGGAGACGTCGGGCCGGCCACGGGAGTGCGGGCTGGATGGGACGCAGCAGAGGGGGAAGCCTGGGGCGAAGCCGAATTTGACAAAAACGGGCGTCCATTTTCAACATGCTTGTCAATCAAAAGATTTGTCATTCGATCCACTAAACTTTGATAGTAATCAGCGATTTTGGCCAGGCGACGCGGGTCGCCTCTGGGAAGATTAGCCACCTCGGGATCCCGGACGACAGCCGCCGCCGCCGCCCAAATTTCCTCGTCCTCAAAATTGACGTACTAGTTTGGGGGGAGGGGGACCTCCTACCTCATCAAATGACATATTGACGATACAAACATGATCTGTAGCCGCATTCTGAGACTTTCCCCCGATGAATTTTGACCAGGGGTAGGAACTGGCAAAGGGGCAGGCTGGCAATTCCGGGCCGGGGGAGACTGATATTGGGGGGGGGGTCGCCCCCCACTCTGCACTGACTGGTTCCCCCAGTAACAGGCGGACCGAAAGTATTATTCAACATTTGCGAAATAGCTGGCGCCGGTTTTGGGCCCCCCCCGACCTGACCCCACCACCTGAGCGGTAGGCCGGTCTGTAGCCGGCCGCCACTGCGTTTGACTAACCGGGACTGGATTACGCACGTGTGATGTACGCTGACTTTGTTGATGACCCCACCAATTTTGCAAGGGAATGGTAGTAGGAATACGCGGGATCCCCCAATGTCTATCCGGAGCCCCCCCCGTCCACGAGTACCCGGAGGTACCCCATCACGCAAGGGAGGATCGCTATAATTTTCCATCTCAAACCTATCCCCCGCTCTAAAAACTGGCGCTTGTTCGCAACAACGTGGACGAAAACCTAAATTTTCAACTTCATCTGGTGCATCAAAATTAGGTAAAAATTCAAAAATTCGCTGAATATCTTGTAAACGATTGTCCAAAACATTTTGAAACTTAGGGGCAAATTTCACTGGCATCTACCGCATGACACGGTCGCCACGTGTGAAGTTTAGGTCTACGAAGGTATAGTAAACTGTATGAATTACGTCAATAAAACGATTGAACTGTCCCGACTTTAGGATAAGACTAGATCACAGGGTAACAGTGTGGTGTGCGATGCCAAAGGAATAAGCCCTAAGACCACTTAGAACAATGTTAACCAACAATAATTTTACTGTCAAAGTCACGAAAAGAACCAGACAAGACTCGACAATTTTAAGAACGTCACCAATTTTATGAATTAGCTAAAGTACCGATGAATTTTAAGACGAAAGTCACAAAAATGCTGAGCGTTTGTCAAGTTGAATAATTTCCGAGTAAATCCACAATTTAGATGTGCGTGCTAACTTCACACAATTTCTATCATAAGTGCACGCTATCTTCACATAAGAGTAGAAAAATTAATGTTCAAGTATCAAGTTAAGAACAAAAGAGATAGAATTAAGTGTCCACTGGTAATTTTTGGAGAGGTTTTAGGATCCGCAATTGATCTCGGTGCTGATCTCGTCTCTGCATTAGTTACCAAAATCTAGACCACTCAAGTTCCAATGTACCTTAACTGACTAATTCCTATCCAACCAATAAAGCAATGTTCACTTCCAAATAATGAGTCCTCCTGCGGACAAAGATCGAGACTAATACTGACTGACAGAGCAGAGGTAGCAAAAAGATTCCAACGGACTGATCGTCTGAATAGGATTCGGACAGGACTGAGTCTCTCTCTCCGCACCTGAATCAAATGAGTTAAAACCCATTAGTACAAGTTACAAGTGCGGGAATCGAACCCAGCAACCATTACTCACTTCCTTGGCTGTCTGAACTTGGGTTAAGCTTGCAAATTCGATTTCATTGCGAAAACTTGACATCTTAGCGAAAATATCACATATTTTGAACGATTTTAGCAACATCATAATGCTTGCAAAATTAATTGTGGGCAGAATATCATATTTTCAGGCAATTTCTTACACTCTCCTACAAGAAATTGCAATTACAATATTATTCTGCTTCGTAGATTCTGCTTCTGCCCGATTCTACTAAGAAGTGTGAATTTGGCACAATTTGGGCCTTTCAAGAGCAGATAGGCACCTCTTATATAACTAAAACAACTTTAATACTTTCAATCTGTTTATTACACCATACTAATTTTGACTAGACACAATCAAGTTTAAGACCTCTTGTTTTCTGGCTAACCAGGAAGATGTCAACTTCCTGATTTGACAAATTGATTTGACGAATATAGATCAGTTAGAAAAAGGGTGTACAGTGTTCAGATCTGATGAAGAGCAACTTCATAGTTCATTATTGACACAAAGCGCGAATCGTTAATTTAGCGAAACAGCCATTGAGTTTAGGACCTCTTGATTTCTAGGTAAAGCGGGGAAGGTAACAAGTTCCCTTTTAATAGTTTATTAGAACAATTAGAAAATGACTTAATACACAGGTCTGGTGACTTTACCTCCATTGGAAGATGATTATTCATAATCTATCTGTATTTCCTACCTAACGAATTGCTATTTCCACTATTTTAGGTACATCGCTAATTATTACATATTATTACGTGAAGCCACTGACTTTCCAATGCTTATTATTGCCATTTGTGAATATTTGTTGTAAACAAAATTTATATTGAATGTCAACTTGGTAACGTTGAGTTAACAGTTTTGCTGACAGCTCGGTGATAGGTCATTAGCGAGTTCGGGGCGGAAATTCTCTGTTATTTTAAGGCAAAGCTTCTAGAAAGTTCTAGAACTTTCTACAAACTTGCCACCTTGCCACAGGGCTGGTTGAGCCAGCTGGCCGTTCTGGGTGAAAATTAATGAGATTTGGAAAATATTACCCCCAACTGACCCATTTTTGATAAATTTCGGGTGCTGAAACTCGGCGAAAATTTTCTTTATTTCTTTAACACATAAACGTATCCGAAGGGGTAATTTTACAAAATTTCGCAACCTTATTGAATTATTGTGCAATTTACTTAATTTTCCATATACTAAAAACTACATCATATTATACTACGTACCTATCTAGAGCTACTTTTTATTATATTTCTATTATTTAAGGAAGGAGAGGTCTTCAAGCCCCCTTCAATCTTTATGACTTCGGCCGATACGTGTATTCTTCCTCCTTTCCTCATTGTTGGCCTTACCCTCGGCCAAAATTCAGGCGAGGACAATTGCTACTACATAGAAGAAAGAGAGGCCAATAGATAAGAAATAAAGGATATAGTTGGCGTAGAATAGAATCCCACCAGTGTTTGCATAAGTGCTGTGGTTTTAGCTACTGGCGCGGCGATCTATTTTATCGGTTGAGGGGTAAAAGTCCCACTCAGCGGGGATCCTGTCAGACTACCTTGACAACGATTTAGGCAATGCGTAGGACAAACAAAGTTAACCCTGCCAGCAATCCACGAACATATCAGGATAATCAGACGTCACATTGCATCGAGCTTAAATCCTACCATAATTAAGATCATACTGCAGGTTCTTTAACAGAATATAGACTACAATACTGGGGCACTGGATCACATCACACCACTACATTTCCTTCTTTCAATAAAGCAATAAAACAAAATTATTAAAGTAAGAAAACTGTTTTCTGTTCTGATTCCTGCTGGAGAAGGAATGCATAAAATTAAGTTTGGCTAATTAGCGTTTGTTTCTCTATTTCACCACGACGAGGCCCTAGCTTCAACACAGGGCTAGTAAAGGGCCAGTTAATGCTTTGGGGAAGTTAATGTATGCAAATTAGGTTAGCAGCTATTTAAACGATTTAAATTATTTAAACTATTATTTAAACTAAGCTATTGCAAGCCTCTCGTCGTTATCAACTGTAAGCAATCTAAAAGGTTGCATATATTTGGGCGCATCAGTGCAGCTTGGAAGCTTACTTTGGCGCATTAGGGACAAAGAGTGATGGCATAATGACAATGTATTTTACTTGGACAGTGCTAAAAAGTAAGAATACTGTAACAGGGCGCAGCTGCTGGGAGGATTATGCTAAACCACCGAATCACCAAAAGGGTTGGACTCAACTGTTTAATTACGGCTACAGACAGTTTACAGACCGTTCTTCTGAGAGACTCAAAGTATGGAACAATAACAGCTTCAAATTGTATACTAGCAAAATTAGTCGGTCTGGGGAGAGACTCAGAATAGTGTAACAATTAGTTGAGGTGCAAATACTATCGGCTCCGAGGGGATCTCGGAAGTACATAAAGTACTAGGAGGCAGAGACATATGGCGTGGCAGAGTAGCGCTTGCTGTTAGTGGAAACATCTTAAGAAGAATGGCAAGTTTGCAGAAGTTTAGTGTAAAATACGAATAATACGAAAGAAACGTTTTTAAAACAAAGTTAACGGACGTAAAAACTAGAGAGCGAAATAGTTATGCCCGAATATAGGTTCCAAAAATAGAGCAAGATTACAACTTTAAATAGTTGAATAAAAGATTAATGAATAGGAACAAATTTTTCTGACATTAAAGAAAGGGGGGTTCTCCAATAACAAGCTACATTCGCCCCCTCCTAGTAAAAAGCGTCCTCGCGCCAACTTACAGTAAACCAACAAAGAAGCAGTACCGGGGAGACTGTTTAAAGATATGAAAAGTCTGGGCAGGGACGGGACAGCCTACTCTGGAGGATATCCAACCAACCAATTTCGAGGTTTTTAATGTCAAATCGGCCCACCAGACCAAATTAGCCCGGCGCCCAATTTTAGAGCGGAGCAAAAATCTGGCTCCCTGGGCATGCTGCCGCGGTCCCAGGGAAGTTCTAGAAAGGCGAAGAGGGTGGTGAGAAGAAATGTCACAGTGTCATCACTGAAATGGACAAATCCTGTAAGTTATCTGCCGCCACAGGAATTTCAAGACCAGGGGTAAACGTTTAAAGACAGTAGGAAGTCGGGACGGGAGAATCTAGATTCTGCAGAAGGGTGCAGAGATGCGGCCACAAGACGCAAATAGTCAGGGACCCGGATGATTTGCATGGCCCGAAGACAAACCCAGTCATAGTTGATTGGCGGGGGGAGAGGTCACAACGTCAGTTCTCGCACAGTCTATGATAAGCTTCCCGTTGGTGTCTGGTTAAAATAAAATCGAAACCACAGAAGCGGAGTGCCACAGCTTCGAGCCCAGGTGGTGGCGGGATGTTGACTAGCGAAGAACAAGTAGGTTCATCCAATGGTGGGGTCGAAGCTGTGGTATTCCGCTTTTGTGGTTTCGATTTCAATATAACCAGACACCAACGGGAAGCTTATCATAGACTGAGCGAGAACTGACGCTGTGACCTCTCCCCCCAATCAACTATGCCCTCAGCAGCTCAGGATCCTTTGGAGGTTCCTTTCGTCCTCCCATAATGACTCAGTGGGGACAAAGAATCGTTGTTCCATCTTGCCCTGGATATTTCTGGAAACGGTCTATGGGCTGCCGAGGTTGCACAATAATTTGGACAATCCTAAGCGGGTTGATGAGTGTGTTTGTCCAATAACTAGTTAGGACTCTATTCTTGGGCATAAACAAACCTTTTAGGCTGTTTTAGATGAACAACTAATTTTAATTCATTTTCCAATGGTTCATGGTCGAATTGACTTACTTATTTATTTGTTTACTTACTTTAAAAATTTACTACTTACACAATATTCAACGAAAGGGGATGTCACAACGGTTTAAAGGCTTAAGGGAGCGTGTATCGATGTTTCAGCGGTACTTTCAGGCAGCGGCCTAAACCAAAGCAGAAAAACTTAGGTAGGGGAAGATGAGAAATTTAGCCGCTGGCTTGGCTGAAGGGTAGCATTTCTTTGAAAAGATAAGTAAGTTGGAATTCTAGAATTCTAATGATTTGCGCAAGTATTTTATTCGAAGGCAAGTGCAACGGTATAGGCCGGTCGAAGCTCGGTTTTTACTAAGTTAAAATATTTTATTGGTTTTACGTGTGTGTCCGTGATTTTTGTCGTTAGCTTCTGTGTCCACTATTGTGGGCCCGTCATACCTGGGCAGACTTTTTGATGGACGGGGGGGAGGAAGGGTGGATGTAAACGGAAAATCCTTTAAGCTTCTTTAATTAACCATAAATAAAGCTCTTTATACTAGGCTAGGCTACTAGGCTAGACTATGCTATGCAGGACCACGTACTGGCACATAATTCTGATATATCCAACAACTTTGAAAAAATGTTTGTTTTCTACATTTTCCTTCACCTTTAACAATGAAACGTTGAGAACCATAACAAGTCACAGGACACTAGACACTACTGCCGAAGAATATAAAAACCAAGTACGACTAACCATACAAAAACAACAATGCAGCAACAATACAAAATAACAATAACAACAAAACGACAATGCAACAAAGCAACAGTAATGGTTATGGTGTGCATAGATAAGGTAGATAAATAACAATAATGATAATATGAACAAGAAACCAATGGATAGTTCTGAGGCTTGACATTTAAAGTGCATTCCAGTCAATATATTGCCATCAAATCACATTTCTTTTGTTTGTCCTGGAGGCCCTCGACGTTTCACCCAAATGTGATTCGATACAACTGCCAATCAGGTGTCGCAGACACGCCGTCCCGTTTTCATTCAAATGCAAGCCATCTGACATAAACAGGCCTTTCCCAGTAAAACTTGCATGGCACCGTAGAATAATGACGTTGGGTTTTTCGTCCATCATATGACCCAACCCCTTATTCACCAGATGAATGTTTCGACGCATCGGCGAAAATCCTTCACCTGGGTCGTCTAAGTGACGCAGAAGAATTTCACGGATTACCAGCAACGGTATATGTGAAGCCAAAGGAAGCAGACGCTTGAACTGGTGCAAAACATCTTTTGGTTTCGCCGGTGCATTCGTTCCATGTTTTGTTTTTACCTGGTTAAATTTCTGACCCCGGGTCATGTTGTTGGTTCCAGCAAAGATTACACACATTTTGTAGCCAGGGTGACATGCGAACTATGTCACTACCTTGCCAACAGCCTGTAACACGCCCCCGGTATGGCAACCACATTGAACAAACTGCAGTTGTTAAGCGATTTTACCGTGGAATCACCGATTATGATGGCTGGAGGATAAGCTTCCTTAAACAGAGAAACAGCCTCAAATTCATGCGGAAATAGCTTGGAATGAGCTTCGCTCTCGTGTGCAAGGTCAAACTGAAAGTGTAGATGATTTCAGGTCAGCTCTTCAAGCACTGGCTCGTCGAGCATACCCTATGCAGAGTATGCAGCAGAGAAAAGAGACATTAAAAGAAATTTTATATACCAATGCAAGCCCGTAATAAGCAGAGTGCTGATAAGACGGGAGTTCCTTGCGTATGACGATGCCGTGCAGGCGGCTAAATTGGAGGAGACTACGCTGCGGCTGATTCCCTCCGATACTGTTCGCTTTGAAGAGAAATTGTTATCTTTGCAAGCCAGTATTGAAAGCATTTTAAAGGGCAGAACAGCAGCAGTTGTATGTTCGGCGACGGAAAGTTCTGTCGCCTCTGTTTCCGGACCCGTAACAATGCATCACCCCAGTTTCGACGATCGGTTGAAATCCCTCGAAACTGGTATGCGGGAAGTTAACTTAAAATGCGCCGTTTACCACTGGTGGCAACGATTCTGGAAGGGGAAACGTCCCACGGTTTGTGGGAAGATGCTATGAATGTGTAGTGCAGGGTCCTCTGCAGCGGGACTGTCCGCAAAGGCGGGAAAGTCGCTGGTACCATACGAGGGTAGGACCGTTTAAACGGTCCGGTCGAACTTGTTCCATATGTTTTAATGTATTTTCTACAGTTTCATCGACTGTTTCTGCTTTGTCTTCCCAGTCTTTACCCATGTTAGATACAGTAATAGGTTCTGAATCGCGGAAATCATTAGTTGATACAGGCTTTGTCTTTTGGATCAGAAATCATTTGATTCGTTGCAAGTCAAACCTCCTCTGTTTCACCCGTGTTGTCGTCCTAAATCGGTTACCGGCAATTTTCTAACGGTGCTGGGTTCCTGTTTCCTTGTGGCTACGGTGGCAGATGTTCAATCGCAAATAGAATTTTTGGTTAGATTTCTTATATATTTGCGAAAGAACAATAGAAGAAATTACAAACATAGAAAAACCTGTCAAGCCACAATATCAGTTTTTCGATTCAGCTTTTTGTTAGCTTAATATAAGCTAAAGTTTAAAGCTTTAGATGTAAGCTTATCCTGAGCTAACGAAAACTTGAATCGAAAAACCGATTTAGGATTGATCAGCACCACAGAAACCCCTGTAAGCAAGTTTTCAGCAAAATTTTTTTCGATAAATTTTTCGGTTTCCCTTGGTCCCTCCTTACCAAACTAAAATTTTTAAATTTTTATAAACTTTTAAAAATTTTAAAAATTTTTGCATTAATGAAATCAGCAGGTCCGAACACCTAACTCCACCAAATTTCAGCTCAACCAGTCAAATTGTGCTTCTTCGGTACTTCTTCAGAGCTGTGGGGGGGATAATGAGAAAAGCCCAATTAACGCATATAGGCGTCGGGTTTGACATCTATACATGCAGTGAAACCATTATACAAGTTAAAAATTGTGAAGAACGTCAAATAATTAGGATTATCAATTTGCTGATAAATTATACGTAATTGTATAATTTCAAGAATTTCTTCAAAAATAACGATAAAGTCAATTACGTATTGCTGTAATTCAGCCTGTCCTGCAGGCATTGTATACTGTTTTATATATCCTATCCTAACATAACGAAGAAATTTGACGATAGCAGATATCGGGATCTGGGGGCAGAGCAAGGCAGAAATTGAGAATTTTTGAATTTTGGACATGAAATATATTTTTCGAACGCTTTCTTGCCAGCTTTAACAAGACAATAAACGGCAAAGAAAGAGCTGGCAGTGCTCACGTCGAATCGAAAGGAAGAACATGTAAAAAAACGCTTTAAGAGAAATTGGCTTTATCCAGCAAATTTATTTCCGACGGTAAAGGAACGCCCGTATATAAACACTTACAACCTAGAGCAAACAATATTTCAATAATTAATTACTATCTTTAGTAAAAAAGAATTGAACAATGTAAGGATGCTACGATGTTGCTATAATCTAAAACTGGTCAGAAGAAGCGGGGGTCTGGGGGCGGTAGTCCCCAGCTAAAAGCTAGGGCCGTTTTTAAAATGTTAAGCTCTTTGGAAATTTTTTAAAGCATTCTGTGATTAACACAAGCAAAATATGACTGTGCATTTATGTGTGCATTTATAAATTCGAGTGTGCAGTGCATTTTGGAGAAAAGTATGTATATGCACAATAAAATGCCCAGAAAATCTTGCCATTACATCCGGTGCGTGGCTAGGCCAAATTCAGTGGGTAGTCAGATCAATCCGGTGCGTCGACAACCGAAATCCGGTGCGCCAGTAGGCCAAATTCGGTGCGTAGGCTAAATTCGATGCGTAGTCAGATCAATCCGATGCATACATAACCGAAACACGGTGCGTCGATAGGCCAAATTCGGTGCGTCAGTAGGCCAAATTCGGTGCGTAGGCTAAATTCGATGCGTAGTCAGATCAATCCGATGCATACATAACCGAAACACGGTGCGTCGATAGGCCAAATTCGGTGCGTCAGTAGGCCAAATTCGGTGCGTAGTCCGATACAATCCGTCGCGTAGATAACCGAAACCCGGTGCGTAGTTAAACCAATCCGGCGCGGAGATAACTGATATCCGGTGCGTCGGTAGGCCAAATCCAGTGCGTAAATAGAATGAATTTGGTACACCAGTGAACCCAACCCCAATGCCGCATCCACATTCAACAGATATTACATCTGTCACAGCGATGCTGATGCATGCAAGCGGCTACGTCGTGACAGGATTAGTAGACAATTATATATAAACTCATACAAATGCATGAGCGTATATATTACACACAGTGACGCAAGGTTGCCCGGGTTTGTACGCTATTAGATATTTAAATAAAATGCGACTGAGAAAAACAAAATTGAGGTTATTTAGTTTATGAAAGTACATACATTGCGTGAAACGAAACAAAATATGACATGCAAAGGAATACTGTCCTTGTAATGCACCCCCTCAGAGGATGTATAGCGACTTTTATCTTGACATGGGCCCTTGGCTTTGACGACGCAGCTTTAATTGAGAAGTATGGTAGCAGCCAGGATCGGGGTTAGCCAGGTGTATGCTTAGGAAATAATAACAATTACAAATTCAATCTTAAACAGAAACAGTGAACAACCAGTTTCAAAGCTGAAATAAAGTTTGAATCTTAAGGTGGTGATTCCTTTTGGGCACATATTGTTATTTGGTGGCGTAAATCAAGACGAAATTTGATGAAACTTTCCGAAATAAGTTCTCTTAGCGTTCTAACACCCTCCGCGCAATCCGGATTCAAAAATTCGAGATTTCCGGTCAGAGTGGTTTTTCCCAATTTCTGAACGTTTGGCAGCTGCAATACAGATATGACTATATTCATTCGAAAGATCTCATTGAGGTTCACATTTTTGCTTTTTAAAGTAAGTTTCTATCTTTGCTCTACCGTGAGATATAGACGATTTTCTAGTTTTGGCGTCAAAAACTAGTCATTTTTGCAGAAATCAAATAATCCAAAATTTCTTGAACTACGCAAGCCGTAAAATCAAACTAAGGGTGTCGATCTGAAGGTCTCACAGGGACAAATAATCCGACGCATGATCGTCTTCCAACTACTATCCTGTAGGCTGCTATCATAAGAAATGTAGTTTTTGCAAAAACACGACCAATTTTTTTCCAAAGATTGTGGAGCATTCACAATGCGAGCTGGGGTGCTGCTACTGAACAAATGTGTTCTGCACAAATATACCCAGGGACGATTTTTTAGTTGCCCCGATTGCTGCTTTCTAGCTGTAGTAATCGCTTGACAAATTTGGAAAAAGTAGGTAAAATCCAGGTTATGCACACATTTCAGCTTATTTCTCTATAACGAAGAGCGATTTCACAATAAATAAAAAATCGTCCCCAGCTATTTGATGGAGGTATCGAATGATATAACCGATGTCTCGCGAAAAAATTTACTTGAGTCTGCAAAAATTCTGGAAAATTATACTTCTTCTAAAATGTTTTAAAAATATTTTAGAAAAGCAACATTAGTTTCATGGCATGCATTAAAAAGAGAAAATGTCAAGCTACATTTTGATATAAAAATGGCTTCTTAACTCCAAGTAATGAATGAGTTATAATGGTGCAAACTAAATGTGACCAAAGGGAATCACCACCTTAAACTAAGCCTCAAAGAACACTAATATTGAAAATTCAGCAAGGCCACTGTGTTACAATTATTTGACTATTCCTGTATCAGATGAGAAACTATGGCTTTTCTGTAGTACTAAATAAAATTGCATAGTATAGCATTACATCATGTCCAAGATTAATGAGAATTCATTAATTCGCATAATTCGTCACTTCCATCGCTACAGTCTTCAACACCATTGCACATTTTCCACCATGCAACTCGCTCTCCACTTTCGCAGTAATAGTCTGTTTGCTGCATGTCTGGACAGCCAGTTTCGTCCGCGCCATTTGAGCCTGAAAACAGTTGATCCTATTTATTTACATAAGGTGATTTTTGCAAAGCATTCCTTTTCGAAAAGAAATTAATATTTCAAAGTTCATAGTTGGGAAAAGAACCAAAATCGAGTAACCACTCAGAGATATATATCAGTATCAGTATCAAAGAACAGTAATGCGAACGTAGAGAACATGTATAAAAATCAGGATTGCAACTTACAATCATCAACGCCATCGCAGTGTCGTTGAATAGACACCAGCTGATCGTTGTTACAAACAAAGGTTTCATTTGCGTTTGCAAAACGATACAGGCAATTACGTTCATCAGATCCGTCCGGACAATCTTCCAGCTGATCGCATCGCCAGTCAGCTGGAATACATTCCCCGCCTGTGTGACATTGGTGTTGATTGGTTTCACATGAAGCGACGGTGTTAGATCTCGTCTGCCAGTGGAACCAATCTTCATCGCTGCCATCGCTGTTCTTGAAGAAATCCACAAATCGATCTCGTAATCTACCAAAGAAGTCATCATCATCATCATCGGATGGACCGAATCCTCCTGGCCTCCTTTTACCATCCTCCCATCCGCTTGACCAGAAATCCCAGTCTCCACCACCACCACCACCACCACGGCCACCTCCTCTACCTCCTCTACCCCCTCTGCCACCTCTGCCACCTCGACCACCCCACCCGCCTCTTCCACCGCCACCTCCACGTCCACCTCTACCTCCACCTCCGCCGTTTCCTCCACCTGTACCTCCACTGCCGCCACCGCCCCCACCAGTTCCGCTTGTTCCTTCATCGCCTAAAAATAGTCCCAATCTTAGTATTTTCAACAAGCGAACGAATAGATTAGTCTAATATCAGTCAACACATATTAGCAAAAAACTTGGAAATATGCACAAAAGCAGAACTGGCACTGGCACATCAGACTAGCACACACATGTTATTCAATTTTGAATTTGTTCGTGTTGCTGTCGTAAGTCCACAAGCAGATTACTGAATATGTAATGTGACTTTATGTTGAACCAATTTAATTCGAATGGAAGGTAGAGGTATAGCTCCAGATACACGCCAAAAGGCAGCATCACTATAAATTATCATCCACTCGACTTCATCAACTAACTTTCTTCAGTCTTCATAACTTTTCAACTGAACAAACTGAACAAACCAAACAAACTGAGCTGAACAACAAATCCTGCGAAGTTTACGTTTACTGAGCAGACGAAATAATTCTGTAGTAGATCCTTACACAAAAATGGTAGCGTAATAGCTAACTTTAAAATCAAGTAGGGTTGGTAGAAATTTATAAATAAGGACTAAATATTATTATAAATACCGTATATTCTCCTGACACCCGCTATATCGTCATAATTTGGTCTGTCTCCTCTTGTGCATGACAAATATTCAGCATACATTACAGCGTCCCTCACTGGAGTATGATCCAACCCAATGGCATGACCTGCAAAGTTTTGAAGGCAAAATAACTGGTAAATTAATGAATAATAATATCTGGTATTTTCGACACACTTCCTAAGCAGCCTCTTTGTAGTGGCATATGACATGAAGTTGAGCACCAAACTCGACGTTTACATACTTTAACTAATAAAAAGTAAAGCTTATTTCCAAACAAAACCTAGAAAACTTATGTCAACACAAGACCTTTCTTACCAACTTCATGAATGCAAATTGAAAGAAAATTAGTACTACGTCCATTATTTCGGCAATCTTCGGGTGAATCAAACTGGGTAGCTTCGTTGAAGAATATTGGTACAAAAGTATAGAGACCGTCTTCAACCAAAGTAACTGCCACAACACCTACAATTATTGCAGTAGCTTCTTACAAGTGCAAAATCACGGAACTAACACCAAACAGGCAAAATGCTAAGTGCTGCTCATGTTCAGAGTAAGTTCTTAATTCCGAAAAAGGCTGTTTAACCTACTTCTGTCTCGAAATCCAAGCGATCTGTCATCACGATGACGAATGAATTCCAGAAAAATATTCTCATCTCGAGAAGTTGTTTCGGAAAACTTAAGGACTGAAACATCTTCCCAAGCCTTAAAGCATTCCTGTATGAGGCGACTAAAAATAACAAATAGTGCCCAAAAATGGCATGATTTCTCAGCTGAAACTTCATTACAGGTATTACAGTACACTTTACTCAAAACTGGAAAAATTTGTTCTGGATTAAAAATTCTGCCCAGTACTACTTATTACTATTAATGAAGGTTATGTGTATGTGTTTAGGTTAACTCCATCTCCATCAAACAATGGATGTGGTCTCTACATCGGGCCTATTAGTTCAAAGGTCGATTAGTTCAAAAGTCCGAATGGTTTCCTCTGCAATTTTTATTATTTTTCAAGCGCATCCCGTTTGACGGCCAAATATTTCACAAAACACCTGTTTCCTTCTCTTTCTTGAGCCTCCATTCTGGATCTGGAGGCCGACATTATTTATAAGTTTTGCCAAACCGATAACATTTTCCTTCAACTCTAGCAATAAGGTCAGTGTAAAATCAACCAGCGACCACTGCGGCCAGAAGGTAACAGGAGTCTGTGTTCTGGCGTAATGCCTGATGAAGCGCTGCCCCTCTAAACAGATGTAGTCAACATTTGTGCTGTCGTTCATGCCTTCGGGCCGTGAATCTGGCGATCAGCGCCAGCATCTTATAACCTTTTGTAGGTTGGGGTTCTCTCCGGGAGTCAGTTTACCTTTACCTTTACCTTTTAACTGTGTTAGTCGAGGCTTTCCTGAGATACCCACCTACAATTTCCAGGCCTGCTGGCTGCAACAGGTCAACCGGCTTGCCTGGCTTACCGGCCGCCTCCGCTCTCACCCTCCATGTATTGTGCTTTAGATTTAGATTGAAAGAGGCTTCAGCTACTACGAAGTTTATACTGCATTAATAGCCAGCCAGCATTTAATATATTATTGCCTGCTAGAAACATGTGACTCCGTTGGGCCAAGAAAACCAGTGCCAGTCGACACTGCACTTGGCGCAATGAAGAGTTTCTATCTATCCCTTGAAAAATTTTAAGTGACAACTGGATGCTTATGACAACCAGAAGTTATGGACTGGCAACGACTGGCTCGATTTGATAACGTTCGAATTGGTTTCCACAGGAGCTCTGCTAGATTTGGTTGATCTTGCACTTCTTATGTGCACTGAACGAATGTTAAACGTAGTCTTTCTTACTGTCTTTGGCTACTGCTAATTGTTGTGACTGACGCGCCTTCCAGTAAACTACACGTCTTTACTCCTGAATGCAGCAGTCAGCACACGAACTGAGGCTCAAACCTCGCGTTATATACTGCAAGCACACACCATCGTAATTACGTTCTAGCTTAGAATGTACCAAGAGTTGGATCAAATCACTTAAGGGGGTCCATTTTTGGGCCATTTTTTCGAGTTTCTTCGATCTCGCTGATTTTCATATATTTTATTGTCCAAATGGTATTTTTTAACGAGTTTTTTAAATTAAAGTCGTAACTCTTACGATTGTCGAGTAATTTCACCTCGATTTCACCTCAACACGATTTTGGCATCAGGTTAAATTTTAATCCTTCAAAAATGAAATTAAAAATTTTAAATGCCTAAATTAAAATTCTAATCCCAAGATACCGCAGTTTAACATTTGAGCGTTATTTTAATGTATAACTTGTCCAGACTCATCAACGTTTGTCGGGAGATTTTTTTAGCGCACGCGAAAAAATGACAACTTTTCAAGTTTCGTGCATTTAACACATGAAATCTCAACTTTGAGGTGAAATTACTCGACAACCGTAAGAGTTATGGCCCTAATTTTAATAACTCGTTAAAATATACCATTTGGACAGTAAAATATGTTAAAATCAGCGAGATCAGAGAAAGTCGAAAAAAATGGCCCAAAATGGACCCCCCCCTTAAATACTAAACTAATAGCAACCCAAACTCGTACCCATCACTTACGACGTAAGTTCTTCAGACATGTCCGGAGTTCCTTGGCCAACCCGATATTTCAAATTTGTTGTGCGAAATTTCCCATCCACTGAAAGTAAACGATTACTCTAGTTGGATTATTTGCATGTTTCGTTTTTCCCAAACAGGAGTTTCAATTTTGAAAAGGGCTGCAAACACCAGCTTTAATGGTTCAGAAAACGTCAGTTGTATGTGTTTGAGTGAGTATCCTTAGGCAGCTGATGATGTGTAGCTTTTCCCGGAAGGAGGTTAGAGCTCTGACCGCAGGCAAATTATTTTTAATTTTGGATACATTTTCCAATTATAATTCCAGCGTGTTGTGCAATCAGATTATCAATTTTTTTGTGAGTTGACACATTTAAGTTAAAACATTGGATGTTAAATATTGGATTCAAATATGGCACCTACGCAGTACATATCTCTTAAATCTTCCTTCTGCAGCTTCCAGCTTCTTGTTTTGAGAAGGCACCTTTCCATTTTGCATATCTTTGTCACCACATCTTGGCGTCACCAGCAGCTGTTGAAAACAATCATCATTTATCCTACCATTAACTTCGCAATTTCCAAATTTTTGGGCTTTCCTAAAATTAATTGCAACTCTTCGTTTTATACCCACAGTTATGTATGGTACAATACACTTCAAAAAGTATTGAAATACACAGACTTCAATTAAGTTCCTGAATTTATGGCGGGGTCTTCCATCGCAATGTCAACCTGGTTCCTTGAAAGTTCATTTTGATATCCAGATTTTAAAAAAACAGGTTCATGTTTTGATGAAAAACATTGACACGTATTGTGTAAAATCTACCTAACGGCGTCATTGACTTTTCTTGCAAGATTCCCTGGCCCGTCTTCATCCAAATACCCATACTTTTCAAGATAATCCTGAAACCATAGATATACTGTCAATTCTTCATTCATTTATTTTTATTCTTATTTATTTATTAACGCTATTCATGCTGTTATTTATGATATTTATATTATACTAATGCACAAAACATCTATTAGCACACTGCCTACTACTAAAACGGATAGTATTATTTTAACGGGTTATGATTTACGCAGCGTTATTTTTGAGGAGACGATTAATTCCACAGCAAATTTCTCTTCACGCAGGAGTTAACAGTATCCTATCCTAGTATAAAATCGTGCTGAACTTGAGACATATTCAATCTTAGATCTATACATGGCTGCTATGGATAACAACTCACTAAAGCGTTCACAACATGATCCGGGACTGCATCAATATCTTCCGCTACCTTATCATTTGTCTCAACCGAAGTTCCTTTCTCCCACGCACAAAGTATGACAAGTAAATAAAAACACAACATGGAACTTGGAGCAGCAGGATTTTATTCATTACAATCAAAAAGTATATTCAAATATTCCCCTTTTAATGCAGTTCGTTTCAGAAGAACATAATTTTCCTGTTTTTGCACAAAACCGCTTGACATTGGCGATACAAACTGAGTCAAACACTTTTTCATCAAAGCTCATAGCAATGAGCTTGAAGTCAGCCTCCGCATTCAGTCAGACAGTCACGTTTGCTCCTGTAGGTGGATAAACTTTAATCTTTATATAATGAACGTTAGTTTTGCAATGTCCAACCGGTTTTGAACATTGTTTTGGTAATGTTGACGAACCTTTGTTATAGATATAACTGTTAACAGTAGAAGCACTGATAATTGTGTATACCCCGCTTTGTCTAATGCATAATCGCTCTACTTTCCGATTTATGAGAGTCGTTAATGTCGTCTGTTGTTAATGTTGGCTGCATAACTTTTTTGGTGAGGGCTCGACACCTTTCAGGCTCCACGTGTGGCCTCGTCAGGTGTTTCTCTCCGCAGACCGTAAGCAGACAAGCGGCGGAGAGAAGACTACCGATAGAAAACGTAGTCCCCAAGCCTTGCCGGCGTACGGTTATTAGGCTGTACTGGACGTACTGCATAACTTATATTAAAGAACAAAAAATAAAAGTATAAACACAGACTCTTCAAATTATAAAACCCGATCAGGGTTTTCTGAACGTGAAGGAATTCTGACTGGTAGTTAGTGGCTATTTTTTAGACATTACTACATAATCTCAAACTTTGTGTATTTTGTATATACTAATTGCTTCAGTTTTTCTAGAGGTTTGGCAATATTTGGAATTTGGGGTCCAAGATATTCGGAGATTTGGTTTGCCGGTTTGTCTGAAGTCGGACAGAATGGCTGTCCCAACAATGCAAGGCAGAACACCACAGTTCATAACAGAGCATTCTATTAAGCAGTATCAAGATGAATTGTTGCTAGAAGTGTGTCCATCAGCATTTCTGTACATAATTGAGAAAACGAGATTCCCTGAGATGACTCAAGAAAATTGATAGAGTAAAGGATGTAAATTGCTGTAGACCAATGAAGTCAAAGTAGAAGTCACCCCTCAGACACGCACACATCACACGCCACACATCAACGAATATACGTATGAAATAATAAACATATTCAAAGCATATAATTAAGCTTTATTATGTTTATTTTTTACTCCGATGTTGTTGTTTATATTTATTTGGGTCACCAAAACTTCTTTGTCATCAGCGCATAGTTTAGTTGTCGGCAATCTATTCCGTGGCGGCCGATCACGCACCAAAAATGATGCACGAGTGTGCGGGATCTTTGGATGACTGCTTTTCCACAAAACCGCCTCCTGAGTATCGTTAATCTGAAATGGAATCGAATAGGCAGTTCCCCTTCGGAGATATTTTGCAGACGTTGAATAAATTGTTGTTAGTCCTAGACAATTGCTGGAAATGATAAGACACTTGCTTAGTTCCCAGCACTCGGCCATTACGAGAGAAAATGTGTGAAACTGTGAGCTTTACATTGGAAATACTGCATTTTGAATTGCCTTGTCATTAAGCAAATCCCTTTTCGAAATTTGCTGCTGCCTCACCATCAGTCTTTTTTCATATCTTACATTTGCATCTACATCTTCCAAAATAGCTGCTGACGCTTGTATGTTTCGATCCAACCAGTAGTTAATGTCGAAGTCATCGTCTTGTTCACCGAATGGTTCTCTGCAAATTATTATCAAGCCTTGTTTACTATGCTGCGTGTTTAGGATCGAGAATGAAATAGCCATTAGTAGACACTTCAGAGGCTCTGCATGCCCGCGGCCCGACCAAGTTCGCGACCCGGGCCCAGGCCGCGGATCGAAGCTCACGGGCCGCGAGTCCGGCCTACTTCAATTATTTTTCAAGATTTTGCTTGAAATTAATATTTCAAAAGTTTAGCTTGTAAGATATTTGTGCTCTTGAACATGTTTCGTGCACATTAACACGGCTTTTCAGGAATTAGGAGTTCAGTTCAGGAGTTCAAGCATTTTCATTTCATAAATATTACTGTGTGTGTATTCTATTTACCTTAAACAGTCAATTAATCGTTAAATAAGTACTGGATGTCCTTCAAATTCCAACGTTTGCTCCTTGTACATGTTGTATTTTTATGATAATTTTGAACCGCCGAAAAGTGCTCAGGGTCAGGAAGGTGTCATTTCAGATGTTACCATACACAATTCTATGGTTCAAAAAATTCCGGTTTACGCTGTTAACTGCAAAAGCTTGTGTCAAAAATTAATGTCAACTCTCTCTATTCATTTTTTTGTTTTTGCAATTTTGGCAACAACGATATAGAAATACCGAACTGAATTCCAATAATAAATTTGGAATTTTTTTGAGATTTTGCTTTTTCAGAAAAATTGAAAATTTTCGCGGGGCGGGCCG